>JANAVB010035417.1:7437996-7441905 GCA_029216955.1 Iris pallida | reverse complement strand
AACTGGAGCGGTCGTCAGCCTCCTCTTCAGCTCCTCAAACGCTGTCTGACAGTCTTCTGACCAAATGTACTCTGCATCCTTCCGCGTCAGCTTCGTTATGGGTTCAGCTATCGTAGCAAAGTCCTGGATGAACTTTCTATAATAGCCTGCTAAACCCAGAAAGCTTCTGATCTCTGAAACTGACGTCGGAGCCTTCCATGTCTCAACTGCAGCAATCTTCCTGGGATCCATCGAGATTCCCTCTCCGGTAACTACATGGCCGAGAAACTCCATTCGATCTAAAAAGAACTCGTACTTCGGCATTTGGCAAACATCTCTCCTGCCTCAGAATCCCCAAACTATCCGCAAGTGCTCTGCATGCTCCTCCGGCGTCTTCGAGTATATCAGGATGTCGTCGATAACACTACGACGAACTTATCCAGATACTGGTGAAATATCTTCATCAAATTCATAAAGAGCTGGCGCATTTGTGAGACCAATGGCATCACCAGAAACTCGTACTGCCTTATTCGTGTTGAACGCCGTCTTCTGGATGTCTGCTACCCTGACCTTCACCTGGTGGTACCCGAATCTCAAGTCTATCCTGGAAAATACTTTTGCCCCACTCAACTGGTCGAACAAATCATCTATCCTGGGCAGAGATATTTGTTCCTGATGGTGATGGCATTCAAGGCCCGTAGTCATACACAACCGAACTGTACCATCCTTCTTAGGCACAAAGAGCACTGGCGCTCCCCATGGAGAACACTAGATCGAATGAAACCCTTTTTCAACAGTCATCAATCTGCTCTTTCATCTCTACGGCCTCCTTGGGGTTCACTCTATAGCAAGCCCGGGATACTGGTGATGAACCCGGTACTAAATCTATAGTAAACTCCACATCTCTGTCAGGCGGAAGTCCTGGAAGATCCTCTGGGAATACATCCATAAACTCCCTAATGATAGGGTGTGGCGGTGCTACGTCCCCAACTGTCGCACAACAGTTCGGCTCTAGGCTGATCTCCGGCCCTGTCCTCCTGACACTGAATGGTGCTGTGCCTGGGGACTGAACAAATACTACCCTTATGACAGTCTATAGCTGCATGGGCATAGCTAAGCCAGTCCATCCCCAATATGATATCATAACCGGGGAGTGGCATCACAAAGAATCGTCCCCTGAACTCTCTCCCGGCTATAAAAATAGAGCATCTATAGATAGCTCTAATAGGCACTGGTCCTCCTCCCATCATCACTCTACTAATCTCCGCAGTAGGTGTAGCTACTAAATGATGTTTATGCATAAACTCTAATGATAGGAAGCTATGAGATGCACCAGAATCAAACAAGCATAGAGCTAGAAAAGTGTGCAAATAACATGACCTGTGATGACGTCAGCTAAGTAATCTGGCTCCGAAACCTGCTCCGGCTCCGGCTCAAGGTTAGGCTATAAGTCTTCCCCTGAGGTCCCTTCTGCTGCTGCAGATGTTACCCAAACCTCTGCTGCTGAGTCGGAAGCGGCCCTCTAGATCCCGTGGCTACTGGGCAGCTCCGAAGCTGATGGGTGGCAGACCCACAAGCTAAACACTGCTGCCAACCTCTTCCTACAAACGAAAGAGTCGTGGCCTACCCTTTTATAAATGTACAAGGTTCCCTTCTGCTGCTGTTGCCGGGGTCCTGGGGCTCTAACTGGTGGGGTCTGATATGTGGTATGGGAGGACAATTGTCTGCTGGTGCGACGTCGGTGCTCTCTGCTGGAAAGCCAGACGCTTGGACGGTCCCTCGAGGTGTACAAAAGCCGGCCTCTTGCAAGACAGAAGACGCCCTCAATTTTCTGGGCCACTCTAGGCTCTAGTAGTAGTCAGTCGTACCGTTCGCCACTATAAGAATGCCAATGTCTAGAACTAGACCATGGCAAAACTACGCGTCATCTCCTCTGGGTCTGCAACCAGACTAGGAGCGAAACGGCTCAGGCGACTAAACTCTGTCGTATACTCGTCGACAGAATGGTTTCCCTGCGGATGTTCTGGAATCGTAGCCCCATGGCTACTCTAATAGTGGTCGCGAAGAATTCTTCTTGAACTGGGTCTTGAACTGATCCCAAGTGGTCCTCCCTCTCGCAAATAACGGCTCATTCCGAACCAACTCCTGCCAAATCTATCAGCAGAAATCCCGCTGCCTCGACCTGGAGGTCATCCGGCATCCTAACTCCAAGGAGCTTCCTCTCTACCGAGTCTAGCCAGTCATCTGCTACTACTATGCCCTCAGTCCCTTAGAACTCCTTGGGGTTCAGACTCATGAATTCCTTGATCGTCCCTGCTCTTTGTCGTGGCTCTACAGGTGGTGGAACCACGGTACATTCCTCAGAACGCTCCATGCTCTGGTGGAGTAGGGTAGTCTGCTCCAGATGGGTTGTTAGGAACCCCTGGATCAGAGTGAGCAGTTTGGTTCCCGTCGAGTGTGACGAAAGCTGGGTAGGTAGTGATAGGGGGTGGTAGAAGTATCGGGTTCTGCTGGGACTGTGATGTGGAAGGTGGTGGAGGCATCTGGATTGGTAGATTTGTGGTGGGGGAGTATGGTAGGTGGAGGTGGAGGTGTATCGTCAACTGGTCAGCTGACTGGATAGGAGTTGCCATTCTCAGGTGTGACATACTGGGATGAACGAGTAACACCATCTAATTACAATAAAAAGGACTTATAAGGACTCGTTAAAGTAAGCAATCATAGACAAGAAATCTAATTATAATAGCAAGCATGTGATGTATTTCCTATGTTGCAATCCTATATTCCTCTAGGTGTTCTAAGCGTCATTCATAATGTTGTCTAATTACCTTAAGTTTCTAATTACAGGTATGTTTGGTACAATAATGTACCAAACAATTTAGTCTTGACCTGTATGGGATGGGCCACCACTAAAACATGTCACGACCCGCTACCCAAATTGTTGGCCGGGCCGAGTCATGTCCACCTACGCTTGAGATAAAGCACAGTAAGCTGTTCTAGAGATAACAAGATAAGACTAATGTGCTAATAGTTCTATAAGTAAATAAAAGTCATAAATGCTCCAAACCAAAAGTCATCTCATATAGTAATAGTCCAAGTACAAGTCTGAAATGTAAACTGGATACATGTCCAGTTACAAAATACGTAGTCTAATACATGTCTACACTAATACCCAAGCAACTACGCAAACTAGACGAGTTTCTCTGCAGGTACATCCTTGTAAGGCAAAGCCTGGTCCTCGATAGTATCTCCATATATTGGTCACAGAGCAACTCCTCCTCAGTAGGATACCTACAACGTTATCCTGTCAGGACGGGAGCAAGTACTGATTCTAGCAAACTAAATATACGAAGCATGAATAGGAATGTAATAAACTGGAATCATGGCATATCATAGTTTAATTGGTTCTTTTTAGAAATGACAACATATAGTTTAAAAGTTTAAAACCGTAGTATATACGTGAATCGGTCAATAGGGAATAGATGTACCCGGTACATTCAAGTTTTCTGGCATGCCATACATGTACGAACGGCATCGGTGTATATCCATACACAAATGCGGGATCAGAACATACGGCAAGGTCACATATAGAATGTCACCGAGCGCGATAAATACATACGGAGAAGGGGTCATGTTCACGTACACTACTAGCAGTTTTCCCTTAACCCCGTTATTTTAAGCATGTGAGAGATATGAGTTACTGTCCTAAACATGGTAGAGACTAAAATTAATACAACATGTAAAGTTTTAACTTGCTACCCCAAGGATCAGCATTTAACATGGTTGGTAAATCGCAGTTTATTGTTATAGCAGTATGTAAGTTCATAGAAAGTACTTGCCTCTAGCAAAGCAAGCTGTGATAAAAATGCTATAGATGCCTGGTAACTCGTCACTGTAGAATAAATACATAAACTTAGTTTTTATCTAAGT
>JANAVB010035417.1:7297996-7435496 GCA_029216955.1 Iris pallida | reverse complement strand
TTTTAAGGCTAAAAATGACATTAACAACAAATTAACACTAATTAAACAAAAATTGAAAAAGAGGGGTTGAAAGCGGCAGCGGCGGGCGCGGCGCGACAGCGGCTGGGCGGGGGAAGGGGTAGAGCGGAAGGATTAGGATTAGGATTATGATTTGGGTTTGGGAGGGTAGTTTGTCTAAAATTATCGATCAAACGTGTTGACCATTGGTCTTGGACGTAATCCGTCAAATGTGGGGGGTGACTTACATTAAGGTAAAGCAGTGGGTGCACCATGAATATAGGTAAACAAGTGGGGTACGACTCAAAATTTCTCAAAAATAAAAGAAATAGACTTATACCTCAGGGCGCGAAAAGATAAGGGAAACGCTTCCGTATGTCGTCCTCCCTCTCCCAAGTAGACTCACCTGGAGAGTGATGTCTCCATGCAACCCGAACCAAGGGTATGACCTGGTTCAGGAGCACCTTCTCCCTGCGATCCAGAATCTCCACGGCTGTTCTGGATAGCTGAGAGTAGGTCCCACCTGTATCGCTGAATGGTCCAATACATGGCTAGGATCTGCCACGTACTGCCTCAGCTGAGATACATGGAACACGTTGTGCACTCCCTCGAGCCTAGTCGGCAAGTCCAGTCGGTAGGCTACTGCACGATCCTCTCTATGATGGTAAAAGGTCCGATGTAGCACGGACTGAGCTTCCCACCGCCACAAAGCGAATCGTGCCACGTGTCGGGGATATCCTAAAAACACCATGTCACCAACCTAGACATAAGACAAAACTCAGCACATAACTAACAAATAATCACAAACAACACGACAGGAAACTGAAACTAACCTCGAACTCTAACGGTCTCCGGTGACTATCGGCCCAATGCCGCTGCCTATCCTGAGCCACCCGGAGTCTGTCTCCAATCAACCTGACCTTCTCGGCCGCATCCATAACCATCTCCGGCCCAAGAAGCGCCCTCTCGTCGACATCGTCCCAAGATAAAGGAGTACGACATCTCCGTCCATATAGAGCCTCAAATGGCGACATCTCTATACTGGCCTAGTAGCTGTTGTTGTAAGCAAACTCTACCAGGTGAAGATGGTCCTCCCAAGAACCCCCCGAGATCAAGCACACATGTACGAAGCATATCCTCCAAAGTTTGGATAGTCCTCTCCGACTTCCCGTCTGTCTGAGGATGATAAGCGGTACTAAACTGAGCAAGGTGCCCAAGCTAGCCTACAAACTCCTCCAGAAGTGGGAAGTGAATCGGCTATCCCGGTCTAAAACTATGCTCACCGGAACCCTATACAATCTCACGATCTGACGAACATACAGCTCTGCCAGCCTCTCCGTAGACAAACCCACTTTGAAAGGCAAAAGTGGGCCGATTTGGTCAATCTATCAACGATGACCCAAACCGCGTCTTTTCCTTCTGGCGATCGTGGAAGTCCAGACATAAAGTCCATGGTGATGTGCTCCCACTTCCACTCGGGAATAGGTAGCGGCTGTAGCAATCCACCTGGTCTCTGTCTCTCGGCTTTCACCTGCTGACACATAAGGCAACAAGATACAAACTGAGCTACCTCGCGCTTCATGCCATACCACCACACGTGCTCTCTCAGGTCCCTATACATCTTGTTGGCTCCAGGATGCATAGAATACTGAGAGCGATGCGCCTCCTGAAGAACCTCCTCCCGAAGCTCTCCACGCGGAACGCACAACCTAGTACCGTGCCGCAACGACCCATCTTCGACTACAGAGAAATCGTCGAGCAACCCTGTCCGTACCTGCTCCCTGATGCTCCTCAGGACAATATCATCATACTGCGCTGACCTGACTCTATCCATCAGCTCAGACTGAATTTGCAAACCCATCTGGATCTCCACGTCCGGAATGATGACCTCGATACCCAAACTATCCAGGTCGGCCAAAAGATGATGATCTGTCGTCAAGAACACAGCTACTGGATACCTGCTCAAGGCATCTGCAACTACGTTGACCTTTCTCGGATGGTACTGCAGTGATATATCAAAGTCCTTCATCAGCTCTAACCACCGCCTCTGCCGCATGTTCAGCTCCTTCTGAGTGAACACGTATTTCAAGCTCTTGTGATCTGTGAAGATGTCAACTCGCTCTCCGTACAGGTAATGCTTCTATAACTTCAAAGCAAAAATAACCGCGGCCAACTCCAGATCATGTGTAGGATAGTTCTTCTCATGAGGACGTAACTGCCTGGATGCATAGGCAATCACCTTCCCGTGCTGCTGAAGAACATAACCCAAGCCCTTTCCTGAAGCATCGCTGTAGATCGAGAATCCACCTGACCCAGATGGCAAAGTCAAGATCGGAGCTGAAGTCAACCTCCTCTTCAGCTCATCAAATACAGCCTGACACTCAACAGTTCAGACGAACTCCATGTCCTTCCTAGTGAGTCTAGTCATCGGCTCTACAATCCGCAAAAAGTTCTGGACGAACTTCTGGTAATAGTCAGCCAAACCTAGAAAGCACCGAACCTCGACAACTGAACTGGGCGTAGACCAAGACTCAACTGCTGAATTCTTCTTCTGGTCCACTGAGATCCCGTACTCAGTCACAACATGACCTAAGAACTCGACCTGGTCCAAGAAGAACTCGTACTTTGAAAGCTTCCCGTAGAGTTGCTCCCTCCTCAGAGTCTCTAACACAACTCTCAAGTGCTCCTCCTGCATCTTTGAATAGATCAAGATATCATCTATGAAGACCACCACGAACTTGTCAAGGTACTGATGGAATACCTTGTTCATCAAGTTCATGAACACCGCGGGAGCATTGGTCAACCCAAATGGCATCACTGTAAACTCTTACTGGCCGTACCGAGTGCAAAATATCGTCTTGGGAATGTCATCCTGCCTTACCTTCAGCTGGTGATACCCGGACCTCAAGTCTATCTTCGAAAATACCTTCGCCCCACTCAGCTGATCGAACAAATCGTCGATCTTCGGCAAAGGGTACCTATTCTTGATAGTGAGGTTGTTGAGCGCCCGGTAATCAATACACATGCGGAACGTACCATCCTTCTTTGGCACAAACAGGACTGGCGCTCCCCAGGACGAAGAACCGGATCTGATAAACCCCTTGTCCTGCAGCTCGTCGACTTGCTTCTTTATCTCTATCAACTCGCTGTTGTTGACCCTATAGACGTGCTATGAAATAGGCTCGGCGCCCGGCACCAAGTCTATAGAGAACTCAATGTCCCTGTCTGGCGGCATCCCCGGTAACTCTTCGGGAAAGACATCCGAGAACTCAGCTATCAACGGATGTGGCAAGTCCTGCTGTGAGCCCTTGGCCCAATGTTTTTTCCATACATTTTTATTTTTTATTTATAAATATTTTCTCCCCTAAATATTTCTTTGTGATGAATGTTAAATGGAAGACAGGTTTTGCAATTAAATAAAGAGAGAGGAGCTTTACAAAATCTAATTAAGGAAGGGGGTTGTGCAAATAAATTCAGTTCAAATTTAAATTCTATGATCGACCCCTTAGGATCAAACTCTGAGATACAACCTCAGATTTGCTTCAACTACAGGCTCTATCTGTAACCATTTCGACCATATCTAACTGTTCCTATATTTATACTCGATCAACCCCTCATCTCCAGAACCCTGATGTCCTGCGCCCCAAGTTCGAGTTCGTGGAGGTCGGTGATCGAGAGTTTCTGTCAGTAGGAACGATCGACTCTTTCAATCAGGTAAGGGTTTTTCTACATAACCATGCCATGGGATCCTGTTCAACTTGATTAATTTCCACAGATTTGAGTGGAGGGATAGATGTTTGTGTTAATTCCTAGGAGAAGAGTGTTTCCTCAGGTCATATAGGAGGTTCCCAATAGGGAATACACAGGGGTACCTAGAGAGATAAGTGTGGCCATGCAAACACCATATACACAAGGTATCCTACAGAGACTCTAATGGATGCAGACATCAGCCTCGAGTTAGCTAAAGACTGTATAGAAGGACCTAGACTTAGAATGCAAATATATGTTAATTAGGGAAGGTGGGTTATTACTCATGACCTTAAGTTTCAGGCCTTCTCTGGTATGAGTTAAAGTATCAGGGGGATATAAGGGAATAATACTTGGAGTTAGCTTCATTAATGGGGTATCAGTATACAGAGTAGGTTACATTATCCAGAATCGAGAGTATAGCAAATATATGGGTAATAAAAGATGTGTCAATAAGAAGGAGGATAAGACTAGCTCCAGGAATTAGGTACCAGAGAGAGGAGGGGACAGTACTCGTAGCAGGGCCTTTGGACTATTAAATCCTTGATTACATTCACCTCTGATGTTCAGAGCTTGAATATTTCCATGTCCAGAATTCTGCACACCTGTGAGTGCTTGCCTTGAACTCCATGTATCGTATTCCTATTGCAAGTATCAGGATAATAGGGGCATGTACCAAATGGTACTAGGACTAGTAGCAGGCTGTGCATAGAGGTTAACAGAAGCGAGCTTGATAGCTGTCCAAATCAGTCCATGACTGACTGATCAAATCATTGGAACTTCTCTCCTTGCATACACTGATGGTTAGAATTGCATGGTATCCTATTTGACATCTGTACCCAGGTGAGGATAATGGATGTTAAGCCATTTGTGTACATGGAGTAGGAACACATGTGCTAATAATAAGAAGAAATCAACAGGGTGAAAGAGACCTTGTAGGCAATTTGGGTAACAACAGGGTTCAACTTCACTGTAGGAAAGGTTGGGATTAATTGAACTATAGAAGACAGCTTCATTAATCGGGTAATAACAGAGAATAGGATGTGGGTGTTCGAGTACAAGGACATATTTCCAACTGATGCACTAATACATGTAGAACAACAACATGTTTAATGCACTCTAGTATCGGCAGGATGTTATTTACCATACCTTACATTTGAGTAAGCACTGCATCCTTTACTTGGGAGGACAATACATCAATAGGATGTTGATTTTCAATCCACTTTGCCTTTTGTTGACCATTGGACAATTGGTAGATGTCCTGAAACTTGGGAGAGTATCTGCCCAGCTTGTTTAGATATTCAGGCACTATTTGAGCCCTGCATCATGTTGGTGCAGTCACTCAAGAATTTGTCTTGCACACCATTGCATCTGTCCATCTTATGTTCAGACCCCCACCATGTCATGATCAGTCTTACCTATTTCATTGAGTTAGTTGTATCTCAATGCATTGTCAGTTTTAACTTACATATATATAGCCAGATTCCTGTGCACTCCGGGTTTCTGTCAAGCATTAAGGAAGGCTTATGGCTCCTATGTACCAGGTCCAGTATAAGGGAAATAGCCGAGGCCATCTCATTGATTCCACCCTTTATATTAGTGTCAGCCAATGACATTTGATTTCAGCCCCTGTTACACTAAGGGTTATACCTGCATTCCATATTACAACCTTCTAACAGAGTTTTGAGATTATCAAGGGTATATATGATGAACTTGTGCTACTATGTGAAGAGTTGGAGGAGATAACTCCCCATTTTCTATCAACACTAGCTTCCATAAAGGCTAAACATCTAGTCCTTACCTATTTGCACAGTTATAATGAACTCTATAGGCACATTCAGCAGTATGAGGTTAAATGTTTTTATACGATCCTGTGTTAGTTGATGATAATAGGAAGGGTTAGCTTATAGAATAAAATTACTGATAGTAATAGGCCAAAAACAAAGGAGGTGGAATGTAGTTGTAGCAAAAGATAACAGGTATACTCTATCTTGATAGCCCCAGGATTCTGAAGAGTTAGTTTCCACTATTTGTAATCAATTACTCATTATTACATATTGTGAAGGATATTGCATATTGTAGTAAGTATCCTCTATAGTAGCATTTGTTTTCATGCATGGGCAATTGCATACACCATCTACAGTAAGTTTTAGGGGTATCATCTTTACTCCAAATTCATAAGCTCCTCAAAATGGAAATGGACTAACGGATTTTCTTTATGTAAGAGAATGATAGCATGGCAGTGTTATAAAAACTGAACTTTGATTTAGTAAAGTTTATACAAACTGGCTGGGAATCTTAAATCCCTTTGAGCAATGCAGTAAGGAGATTGTGAGAAGGGGGAAAACATGTGCATAGGGTTCACAAGAGGCGGAATGTCATGGTAGGTAACATCTAGGTAGATACTTGTGTATGGGCATATAAATACATAGGCAGGAGGATATATGTGTGTATACCTATTATGGGTTATATTCTAGAAATTTATTTAGTAATGTCAAAACCATGGATTAATAGATAGGGTGCAAACTTAGAAACCTAGCAGGATGACCAGTTAAGCTTTGAGTAACTTCTAAGTATTGATTTGATTAATTTATAAACAGGTTCATTGGACTTTTACTCAACACTTGGCCGTGCCAACCGCTCAGGACCACAGGCAAGTATACCTTGCCTTTCTACACAGCTTTATTTACATGCACTGTCTTTTATTATTATCCAGTTTTTCTCATATTGTTGCCATGTATCTTTCATATCCTGTTTATATACTTGTATCATTGCTATATAGACCGTGTTCACACTTAGCTTTGTATCTTATTGGACGTATTTATTTGAGCCTTGATCGAGTCGTGTCGTGAGTCGTGAACCGAACTGCTTTTTCTTTCGTGTCTTGAAACCTTGAAGCTAACCTGCGAGTCCACACTAGGGGAAAGGGTTAGTAGCTATCTGTGTCTTAAGCTAACCTGCGAGTCCACACTAGGAACGAGGGTTAGTAGTTATTGGTCCACACCTGCGAGTCCATACTAGGGATGAGGGTGATGCTCGCCTGCGAGTCCACACTAGGGACGAGGGTTAGTAGTATATGGTTCACACCTGCGAGTCCACACTAGGGGCGAGGGTGATGCTAGCCTGCGAGTCCACACTAGGGACGAGGGTTAGTAGTTGTTCAAACCTGCGAGTCCACACTAGGGGCGAGGGTTTGAGTATTCTATTGGTTATCCGTTGACATCGTGTTCTCTTGTTCTTCTCCAGCAGTTCGTTTACGCGCAGTCGTGTATAGTCATATTTTCGTGTTGATTGGTCTTTTTTCGTTTATTTTCTGTATTTTCTTTATTGCATGGTAAACTGCTAGATAGGCATGTATATTATGTATCTTGCTATGTCCCCTAAGGACCTGATGATCTCTTCAGGTTTAGTGATTGCATGAAGTTAGCTACTAGTTCTGGATGGCGGATGATTCGTAAATCTTGTAGGTTTCGGATGCGATGATACGCTTACGGGATTCAGGTATCGTTATTGTGTTTATTATCAGTTCTTGTGCTTTCATACCTTATCATGAGATATCCTGTTTCTTGGTTCAGTTTTAGACTCTTGTTATTTTTTTAGAGTCTTATCGGACATATATGCTAGTGGGCTACAGACCACGATCCATACTTGTTTATTCTTGGTTATTATTCTTATTGTGGATTGAGATATAGATTAAATTGCCATGATTTGGCAGTATTCCATAGCCTTCACAGCGTTTACGTATTCGAGTCGGGCTGGAGTCCGCTTGATGCGTAGCTGGCTTGCTCACGAACTCGCGTCCGAAAAATGGGTGCGGGTCGTGACACCTGCCCCGCCAACAAAGCTTCACAGAATCCAGCCTCCGGCTCTGCTGTTCCTCGAGCAAACTCGATCTCTGGCTCCTCCGGCGGCCAAAAAAGAACTCTGCCTCCTCTACAATCAATACTAGCATGGTGCATGCTCAAGCAATCCATACCGAGTACCATATCGTACCTCGGTAGGGGCATTACGAGCAGACACGCACTCAAGTCTCGGCCTCTCAGGGTGACTCTCCGCCCCTTGCAAATATTATTAACCAGGATAATGCCTCCCCCGGTCATAATCTTGCAAGTCCTACCCATATATTCAACAATAATGTTGTATCTCAGAGCAAAGGAAACAGACACAAAACTATGAGTGGCACCAGAATCAAATAAGGTCAAAGCAGGGAAAGAAACAAGGAGAACATGACCTGCTACAACATCTCCCACGGGCTCTACCTCCTCCTCTGCTGCCAAAACGAACACCCTGCCCGCAGGTGCTCCCTTCTGGTGCTGTACAAAGCGCTGCTGCTGGGTCTAAAGTGGAGGACCTCTCAGCTGAACTGCTGGTCCTCTAGCCTGCTGCACCCTGTCCTGGCCTCCTCGGACTCCGCGAAAGCGGCAATCCCTCAGCTGGTGATCGGGCGCCCCCACAGTATAGACAAACGCCCAACCTCTTCCTGCAAGCCTCCCTGGTGTGCCCCAGCTTCCGGCAGAAGCCGCACGGAGTAGACGGTCTCTGGCCCGGTCCCTGGTGCTGTTGGACACGTACTGGTGCCTGCTGAATCTGTAACAGAGGCTGCTGCTGAAATGGCCTCTGCTGATGCTGAAAGTGGGGGCGCTTGGCCGGTCCCGTACTGGAACTCGCCCCCATGGTATCACCGCTCCTCTTCGGCTTGAGGCCGAAGTCCTCCTCTATAATCTGCGCATCCATCAATATCTGATCGAACGTCGCGTCACGACGACCCGAGGTGCGGGTGCGCACTGCATGAATAAGTCCCCTACGAAACTTACGAGCCTTCTGTCCCTCATCCTGGATCAGATCGGAAGCGAACCTGCTAAGGCGGAAGAACTCTGCTACATACTCGTCCACCGACGAGTTCCCCTGCACTAGACCCACGAACTAGCCCTCCAATGCTGTAAGAGCCACGTCCGGGAAGAACTTCTTCTTGAAGAGCCTCCGGAAGTTCTCCCATGTCAGCCCTCTCACCGACGCATGAGGATCCGTGCGGTACCATGTCAGCGCGATGTCGAAAAATTGGCTGGCTGCGGCTGAAACCTAAAGTCCTCTAGGAAGCTCTGCCAGCTCCATGCTCCGATGCACATCCTCTAGCCAATCGTCTGCATAAAGGATGCCTTCCGTGCCCGTGAAGTCCCTGGAGCTTATCTTCCTAAAGTATAATACTGTCCCTGGCCTAGACTGCTGCTGGTACGACTGCTGGCCAGTAGGGCCCTGCACCGTACCCGGTGCCACTCTTTCTACGGCTGCCAGTACAAGCTGATGCGAGTTCTCCATGCTCTGCCTCAGCATCTCAATCTGATGGTGTAACGCCTCCGTCTGGCACTACGACGCCTCTACTTGGGCTCGTTGTGTCTCCATCATCTGCTGAAGGAGAAGGAATATATGTTGTGTATCCGTCGGTATCGGAGGTGGTGGCGGCAGTATCTCTGGAACGACGACCGAAACCCTCTGGGGTGGAGGTGGTAGGCCTCCCTGTGCAACTGCCAGGGCCTCCGGGATAGTGGCATCACTGGGGACTATCTCGTGAACCTCCTCCTCAGCCTGGTCAGATCTCTCGGACAAGCTACTCGATCCAGTGGCCTGCGGGTGCGTCTTCGTCATCCTGGAGACGAATTAAAACAAGGAGATCAATATGGCACATGAGAAGATATTATCAAAGAAGGACAGTTAATTTAATACATGGAGAGTAATCATGATAATAAAAAGATCAGAAATTTTTCCTAGGTGTGATTGAGAAACTCCTATCATATCCTAGGTCCAACGTCCTAATTACAGGCTCGTAATTAGTACTCTAAGTCGAGCACCATTACGAGATCGTACTAATTGCGACACAGGACCTGCGTGGGCTACCACAAAAATGTGTCACGACCCGCACCCTTATGAGGGGCACGAGCACGTGGGTACGTCCAGCCTACGCCGCAGTATCGGCGGTAGAACGCTGTATATAACATTTGTAAATACTACGACTAACAATATAAAGGTACCTGTATAGTATATACTCTCCGAATGGAGGTGACATAGCAATACAGTCTCAATCACAGAATAAAACTAAGGTAGATAGCACAGAAGGAAACATATGATAGATGAAATAGGAAATAAGTCCAGTGTCCGACACAAGCCCAGATATATACATAACATCACAGGGTCTCAAAATATAACATAGTAAGCTACAGTATGATAATGCTAGCTGGATCGCAGTCCAGGCAACCCAACTAAGTACACTACTCTGGGAGTACAAAATCTAGTGGCTCTACTATCAGGCCACGGTCCTGGACTACTCCATCTAGCTCGAGCCCATAATAGGTCGAGCAGTCCGACTTAGAATCATCTGTAATATATCAACGGTATCCTGTCAGGAAAATGAGCAAGTACAAGCACTAACAGCAGTTCCATGTGAATTGACAAATTCTATAAGAGACAGTATAATAAACTACAAGACAAAGATATATGAAGACTTGGAAACCGTTTGGAAGCTGAGATACAACCCTTAAACCAAACAAGGACCGGGGTTGTAACTCTTCTCCCGAGCAGAACTTGGTCTCCAATCAAGGTACAATATAAAGGCATGTAGAACATGTGAGTAACTGAATATCATAGCATGGTGAGAAAGTACTGAATGTAGAACAGAGCAGGATATATGATAAGATAAGTAAATATAAAATGTGCCTTGAATTATTAGAGCATTATGTGATCGGCTTGGGTTAAGTGACAGGACAGGCTATCCACTTGGCCCGGCAATCCGCGGTGATCTCAACGAAAAGTCATGTCGGCCAACCTGGATAACGAGCACAAGGCAAATAGGATCTCGCTACACCCTTAGTGAGGGGAGAGTGGCGCGAGCACAAGAATATAGTGACAGGGTGGCTTGGATCACATAGCCCCTAATAATTCTACATCCTCGAATAGTACAATAGATCTGGACATGACACGTCATGGCACGTGATTCCATAAGAGGGTAGCAAGACCCCTTAAAAATCGGTGTCTATACGAGTACAGGGAACAAGACAGGAAGTGTACCAATATACCCAGAAATCTAGGAACAACATCTCATGTCATGATCCAACGTATACTAGTCCGTGAACTATCGTGACTGAGAATCAAGTAAGACACTATGACTGAATCGGATATAGCAGATATCAAGACAATGAAAACTATCAGTAAATGTACTCGCCTGCTGTCCTGAGCTGTAGGGTATATCAATGCTCAGAGTGGTAATCAGAGACCTAAAGATGAGATATTTGTATGTTAATTTAGGTTTAACAAAGTTAAGAATGATTTATAATGAATGATATGAGATCTAGGTCAAACTAGGTCTCACTGAGTCACACTAAGTCCTGGCAAGTCAATCTAGGTCAAATTAAGTTATATCAAGTCAATCTAAGTCAGACTAAGTCAACTCTAGGTCATACCAGTCAAAGCAAGTCAAAACAAGTCGAAGCAAGTCAAACGGGGTCAAGAGTTGACTTACAGTTGACTTTTAGTCAACTGGTCAACCCTGGTCAACTCTGGTCAACTCTAGGTCAACCCTAGGTCAAACTGGTCAAATGTTGACCAACAGTTGACTTTTAGTCAACTGGTCAACTGTAGTTTGGATTTGGTCAAATTTAGACAAAGTGTTGACTCAACATTGACTTTTGGGTAAAAAGTCAACTCTGGGTCAACCGAGCCAAAATTGGTTCAAATATGACGTTTGTAGGGTGTACCTAACAAGTCACCTAAGTTTCAAGTCAAACCGGATACCCGAACCCCGTATCTTGAATTTACCGATTACCCTTTATACATTACCCTTAAACCACTCTAACCTTGAAGCCAAGTGGCCTTCCCTTAGAAATTTCACTCCCGGCTTCCTAGGGTAGTAGGGTACTAGCCTATACAACCATTACCTACCAAGTTCTCTAGGTAAAGTGGACATCCAGTCCATCTTACGGTCCATGTTACCCGTTTACCCGTTATCTTGAGTATCTCAAGATACTCAATGGTATCGTGCGATACCATTCTCCTAATCCCACACGAAGCCCCGACTTCAAGCTAGGAGCCTACCCGCAAACTCTATTTTATACTAACTAAGTCCCCTCCAAGTTTGGACGCGTTCCGACGCTCCTATCTCAAAATCACCCTCTCACTAAAATCTAACTCAACCATGCACTCACTCACTCAATCTCATTTTTCACTCCCACTTAGGACTAGTTTTAGGGGCTAGTTTAGTAGGTTTAAATAGGCGTATATCTAGCTATATATATGGGTATATATATGTATACATATAGGTATATATACGTAGGTCTATGGGGGATCAAATAGGGGTCAAATAGGGGGGTAAATAGCAGCTATTGCTGCTGTTATTGTTGTTGTTACTGTTGCTACTGCTGTGTTGGGGGGGCAGCAGCCCCTTGGCCCCCCTAGCTGCTGCTGCTAATGCACTTCTTCTTCCCCTCTTCTCCCTTCTCTTTCCCTTCTATTCTCCTCTCTAATTCTCTTCTATTCTTCTCTAAAACTCTCATATATATATACCACTCACACACATTCATATCTACAAATATATATAGATACACACATGGACACACATATATATACATGAACACACAATATATATGAACACACACACATATATATATAAATGAACACACTCACACACACACTAAATATGAATATTACACTCCACATAACACTAATACAAATGAATTAAAGTGCCTAACCCACTTAGATGCAAATCTAATTATTCTAGAAGTGTCCAAATTTGGGGGAAAACTCAAGGACACAATCACAAATCCAAATTTCTCCTAGGACACTCCAAACGGACTCAAATTTGACACGAAGAGGGACACAACCTTGGGATAAATCCTACGGGGTTCAAACTAGTTATTATAATGAAAAGAATGAATTAGAGAATAGGTTGTACTTATCGGGAGATGGATTCCCAATGAAAAATTCCTCCGACACGGCTCCGACACAATGAATTATTTAGGACACACCCCCTTCACTTCTTGCTCCCAAAAGCTTGGAGAATCACTACTTGGGATAGAGGAAGAGTTCGATGGAAGAAAATTGGGAAGAAAAGCTTATTTTGGAGATCAAATCTAAGGATTTCTATTCTTTCATTTTGAAAGAAACTTGGAGAAGAAGAAGAAGAAGAAGAAGAAATTTGAAGTGAATGAATGGAAGAAGGAGGGAGGGTGGTGGCCGGCCCTATGTGGAAGGATTTGACCCCATGGCAATTTACAAGTTTGTCCCTCCCTTTACTTCCTAATTAAGTTAGCTTCCTAATTTGGTTTTGGGGGTTAGTTTAGACTAAATAAAAATCATACTTAAGCCTAAACACTCATGTGGGATTAGTCCAAACTCCTAAGCCTAAATGTTAAGTTTGGTGGGCCATGGCTAATTAATGTGTTAAACACAACTCAAGTCAAAATTCTCCGGAGTCCCGAATTAAGTCGGAATGCGATGAAATTCGAACCCGACTCCTATAATCATTAAATATTAATATTCATGAAATAAAATTCCCAAAATATTCAAAAATAAAAAATTACCATTTTACTCCTATCTTGAAAAAGTGAGGGTGACAACGCGTATTCGCCTCCATGAGGCCCCACGTCGTCCCGAACACCGCCACCGTAGTCTTTGTTGTGTCCGCCTCCGCCGGGCTCGGGTCCCTGGCGCTGGCCCGGTGCCTAGACGTCTACGTCGAGAAGGCCAGGTTCGGAGGCCGCGTCTCCGTCCGGAACTCCCTGGCGCTGGCCCAGTGCCTGCACGCCTACGTCGAGAAGGCCGGGTTCGTGTCCGTGCCATTATGGCACAGGTTATCTACTAGTATATATATATATATATATATATATATATATATATATATATATATATATATATATATATATGGAAGCGGATCAAAAGCCCTACTTAGAAAACCCCCTAAAAACCCCCCTCACTCTAATCCGTAATTTAATGTTAATATCAATGTTAATATTAATGTTAATGTTAATATTAATGTTAATATTAACATTAAATACTAAAATTAACATTAAACTTAACATTAAAATTAATATTAACATTAATATTAACAATAATATTAACATTAACACTAATATAAAAAAATATAAAAAAATTAATATTAACATTAACATTAATATTAATATTAATATTAACATTAACATTAATATTACGAATTAGAGTGAGGGTATTTTTAGGGGGCTTTCTAAGGGGAACTTTTGATCCGCTCCCTATATATATATATATATATTAATTTAATGTTAATATTAATGTTAATATTAAGTTTAATGTTAATATTAATGTTAATATTAACATTAAATACTAAAATTAACATTAAATTTAACATTAAAATTAATATTAACATTAACATTAATATTAACATTAACATTAACATTAATATAAAAGTAAAAAAAATTAATATTAACATTAACATTAACATTAATATTAACATTAATATTAATATTAATATTAACATTAACGTTAATATTAACATTAATATTAACATTAATATTACGGATTAGAGTGAGGGAGGTTTTTAGGGGGTTTTCTAAGGGGGACTTTTGATCCGCTTCATATATATATATATATATATATATATATATATATATATATATATAAGTTAGTAAAATTAAACTTTTAATCCATATTTAGTTAAGTTATTTTTTCCTACAATCATAATTCCGCAGGACCAACAATTATATAAAACTTAAAATTATAATTTTAGGATAAATGATAATTCATATCCCAATTGAAAGATATTGTAGTTGAATAATTTTTCTCAGTTGATATTAATTTTGAATAATTTAATTTTTAATTTTTTATTAGAAAATAATTATATGAGAATATATATATATATATATATATATATATATATATATATATATATATATTTTTTTTTTTTTTTTTTTTTTTTTTTTTTGCAGTCGATCTAGTTGTCCTTAATGAATCTCGGGTATGGACCTGGATCCAAGACTATGCCTAAATTTATGGTTTTGACTTTTTGCCTAAATGATCATGTCTAGTTACGTCTCCTTGCAGGACATGTCATTACTTGTGGACAAAAAAAATAAGATTTTATAAAAAAATTAGAATTAATTTATATTTTAAAAATATGTTATTTATAATTAAATTACTTAAATTAGGAACAATTGGTTATTAAAGAACGAGAAACCATTTGGCGTGCGCGCGTGCACAACCGATGTGCGCACGCGGCCGGAAATGGCAGCGCTGATGTCGGGAATCCGCTTCGAAGAACGCGACCAAGTTCCTCCCTCCCTCCTGCTCTGGCGTGCCTCCTTCTCCGTCGGAGCATACATCTCAGATCTTCCCTCCTACTATTCCGCCGCGTCCTCCGGCGTTTCCTCCTCCTCCGGCAAGGTCCTCCCCTGTCACTCTGCTCTCCTCCGACGACGACTTATCCTCCTCCGGCGATATTTTCGGCCGTGCGTGTACAATAATTATGCTCGGGCAGGTGCCAAATAGCAGGTTTGATTAAAAAAACTAACTGATTTTACTAGAAAATAGATGGCTGTGGAGAAGTTTGTGATAGATTTGACGGTACGTAGGGAGTAATTAAAAAACTTGAAGACCTCTAGCATGCAAGTAAATAGTTAATGTTGCACCAAGTGACGTCCTTACATATGACACGTGGAACCTAGTGTTCTGCACGTCAATTTGTAGTCAAAATCTAAAATTCCGACGAATGTGGTTATGAGGTGGTAGAATTTGTAATTTTTCACACAGTAGCGTTACCTCCATATATGTATATTTTGAAAAAGAACTTCATTAAAAAGATCATAAAGATACAAAGGCCATGTCTTGGATGACATGAGCTGAAATACAGTTTGGAATATCTCCATATGAGGAAATGAAGTTTGAATGATTAGAAAGCAGAGCATTGGAGGCTAGATAATGTGCACAATGGTTTGCATTCCTGTGAACATAAGAGAAATTCAAATTAAGTGCTGATTTTGAAGCTCTTCCGGCATCTTCGATGGTGTGTCGAGCTCGCCATAGGGGAATTGTGTCAATGATGTTGATTGAGTCGATCAACGACTTACAATCTCCTTCAATGGTGACATCACATAGCTTTTCTCTAATGCATATGTCCAGTGCTAGACGGATACCCATAGCTTCAGCTTCTATAGGAGTACCTCCATCTTCATTCTTTGAGAGAGATTTCTTGAAGTGTCCATTTGCATTTCGAAGAATTGCTGTTGCAGCCATTTTGCCATCTAAATATGCCCCATCATAGTTGATTTTCCAGCTATTTGATTGAGGCGGAGCCCAAGTAGATACTTGTTAATGATTCCTGAGTAGTTAGTTGTCAGCATAGGTAACGCCATTACTAGAAGATTCAAATTTCTGCATTAAGCTGGTGGCTTCTTCAAAGATTCTTCTGCCATTGATAGCTTGTTGCTCAAATATTGCTTTATTTCTGGCCTTCCATATGATCCACATTTGGTAGAAACAGTACGTCAGCTTGTCACAATCTCCTTCTTTCAGAAGTTCAGTGATGAATGAAGAGACTGTAGCGGCATCCTAGATATGATTTGCTATCGATGGTATTTGTTGCCATGATGTACCTGTAATAGGACAATGGAGGATAAGATGGTTAAGAGTTTCAGAGTGTACCTTGCACAGAGGACATGTAGCTTCTATGTGACTGATACGTAGATGGATATTATCATTGGTTGGTAGAGAATTGGTGAGGGCTCTCCAAACAAATAGCATCACCTTTGGACATATATGTTTAAGGGACCAAAATTTCCTCCATTCCTTGAATTCATCTTCATCAGTGTTACTCGACTCTTTTGTGATTTTGGCATGGATAACCGGATAGGCTGATTTAGTGGTTAAGACCCCATCAACGGTGTGTTTCCATATAAACTTATCAGTTGTGCACAGTTAGCAGATAGGAGATTTTTTTTAAGATAGCAGTTGCTTCGAATGGTGGGAAGAGGATGTGAATAAGATTTTCCTTCCATGTGAAAGAGTCTTTGTTGACAAGATCACATACTTTCTCAACCCATCGACTGGCATAGTTACATCCATTCACTTTAAAGCTTGGTAAGGATGGCACCCAAGGATCAAGCCATATATTTATGTAGGAACCATCACCAACAGACCAGATTATATTATCCAGTAGAAATTATCTGCTGCAAAGAATGCTAGACCATATATATGAAGAAGCAATGGAAGGGACTGCCGACCAAAAAGATGTAGAATGGAGATATTTGCTATTGAGTATAGTAGCCCAAACTGATTCAGGTTCAGTGATAAGTCTCCATGTGAGTTTGAGTATTAGGGAAAACTTTATAATGTAAGGATCCCACCTCCGTACTTTTTCAAGACAGCCCATGAACACATGATTCTTCTAAACGATTTAATATCGAGATTAGCTCAACAACATTTGTTCATATAAACAAAAGTGAAAGATAATAGGAAAAATTGAACTCATCTCGCTATTATAGTCAACCAAAAGAGGTATAACTTTTTAGGCTAGACAGACGGTCTCAGAATCGAACCGCATAAGAGATATGTGGGATGTGTGAAAAATAACAGTAGTTATATACAACGCAACATGTACGAAGGTTCGTACGTTACCTCGGATATATTGAAAAAATAATAATGGAAAAGAACAAAATAGTCCTCTAGTTAGCTTTCTATTATGTTAAGTGTACATCTCTCCCCATGCTGTACATAATAACTAGCTAGTACATCCTAATTCTAGAGTCTGGTGAGCTACATTATGGCATGATCTGGTCCATATGGAGCTACTACACCCATATTTTCTGATTGTTTTTGAAATTTTTAGTATAATTTTTCAAATTTAAAATATATTGTTTATCCTTCTTAAACTTTTACTAGAGTATGCACCTGTATAATTATATTGTTGGCCATTCATTATTCGCTTGTGAATTATAATTCTGTCCATGATGATGGTAGGAGTCGAGGGTGATTAAATATCTACAATATTCCAACACGTTTGTGAATGTTCTTTTTGGGTAGGGGAGGTTTTAACATATTGAAGTCCTTATTACTAAAAAAGAAGCTAGAATTTACACGAGAGTTAGCTATTACACATTCATATTCAGTCTTCAGACTAAAAAAAATGGGCAGATATTTACAACAAATCTCTCCAAGCAAAAGATGGAATAAATAATAGTTTTCTTTGTTTATTCACTCTCATTATACAAAATTTTTGTACAGCTTAACGTGGGATTTAAACTCTGTACGTATATGAAAATACAAAGGAAATATCCCTAAAAATATGTTACTCCGTCTTCCCAAACTCAAACCAAAATTAGAATTTCAAGACCAATGTGATTGGTGGCCTAAAATATCACCTTCTCCTTCTTCTTTTTTTCTCTCTCTCTCTCTCTCTCTCACTATATATAGCGCTAGCTAGCTAGCTAACTTGTTGTTGAGCTGAACTAACGAAAGTTGTTAAATAAGTTCAAAACACTTATAATTAGCAGAAGCTCCAGAGTCTGATATCGCCAACCTCATCAAAACACTCCTCCTCCTCCTCCACCTGCTGCAGCGGCTGCGGGTCGAGGAACGCGCCCAGCATCATCATTTCCATGTACTTGGCCGGCGAGCCGGCACGGTCGACGAGCCACGAGTCGATGCAGTACTCCTCCAGTGCAGGCGCCGACCACTCGGTGCAAGAACTAGCTGTATCCTCCGAAGACATAACCGGAGAAGCTGTCGATGGCGACGGAGGAGTACTAGCAGTAGTAATAGTACTAGTAGTAGTAGTAGCACTAGCCGCGGCGGCTGCAGCTAGTCGCTGGATGGATTTGGTCGTGAGCTGATGGTCGGCGGCGGCGGAGGGGACGTCGGCGTGGAAGCCGAGGGGAAGGGGGAAGTTGAGGGAGGCCGAGGAGCCCTTGAGGCAGAGGAGGGCGGCGTCGTAGGCGCGCGCTGCGGCTTCCGGGGTGGAGTAGGAGCCGAGCCAGATCCTAGTCTTCTGCCTCGGCGCCCTGATCTCCGAGACCCAGGACCCCCAGCTCCTCATCCTCACCCCTTTGTACTGCACCTTCTTATCATCTCCACTGCTCCTGCTGCTGCTCCTCACCATTCTAATGCTGTCTATATATGTATATACTCTCTAGTTGGAATGAGAGTGAGAATGAGTATATATAGAGAGAGAGGGGTCATGAGGAGAGTAATTAAAAATAGTGGAAAAGAGGATGGTCAATGGTGGCCGGGGAGTGTAACATTAAGAATTAATAAACAAGTGATTAGAGTCGGTTAGGAAAGTAAATGGCTCCTCACTCTATGGGCTGGCAATTCGCTGCATCTTGCTTCAGGAGATGAGTATCTGCACATATCTGCTACTAATTTAAACATCTGTGGCAAATCGATGTCTCGTACTTCAGGAGAGAGATTATATATATATATATATATATATATATATATATATATGGAAGCGGATTAAAAGTTCCCTTAGAAAATTTTCTAAAAACTCTCTCACTCTAATCCGTAATTTAATGTTAATATTAATGTTAATATTAATGTTAATATTAACATTAAATACTAAAATTAATATTAAACTTAACATTAAAATTAATATTAACATTAACATTAATATTAACATTAACATTAACATTAATATAAAAATTAAAATTAATATTAATATTAACATTAACATTAATATTAACATTAACATTAATATTAACATTAATATATATAGGGAGCGGATCAAAAGTTCCTCTTAGAAAATTCTCTAAAAACTCCCTCACTCTCATCCGTAATTTAATGTTAATATTAATGTTAATGTTAATATTAATTTTTATTTTTATTTTTATTTTAGTATTTAATGTTAATATTAAGATTAATACTAACATTAACATTAATATTAACATTAATATTAACATTAAATTACGGATAAGAGTGAGGAAAATTTTTAAGAATTTTCTAAGGAGGACTTTTGATCTGTTTCATATATATATATATATATATATATATATATATATATATATATATAAACATATATATATATATAAACGTCTGTGGCAATTGCTCTCTTTCTTCAGGAGATAGTATCTATAAATCTGCTAGTAATTTACAGATTACTTTGGAGGGTTAATAGGTATGCAGCCTAACTTTTTTGTTTACATGTCAGTTATCATTGTATCCTTTCATATACACATGCACATTATCATGTTTGCTTGCTAGTAACTTAGACTAGATTCTCATAAAAATTACAATTACTTTATTTTGTCAACAAGCATTGGCTCAAGTAGGTATGACTTGAAGACACGAGCATACAGGACCGTCTCAAGCCATTTGGAGATCTTAGACAAAAATTCAGAAATAAAACTCTTTCTTGAAAATTTAAACATAATTAAATTATATAATTTTATTATCTTAATTTATATGATAATTCTCATTCTTGATTCGGACTTGGGACCGGTGGTATGTTGCTATAAACGTAACAGAGGCGGATTTAAATATTTTTTTCATTAATATTTGAATAAGAATCAGTTGACATATATATTTGTTTTAATTATGTAGCAGATGAAGATGAAGATACCAAATCTTTTTCTGAAGGAGAAGACGAAGAGGTGATAAAGGTTATTATTTATTTTGATAGATTTAATTACATTAAAAAAAATTACAAATAGGCAAGCAGCTTTTTTTTTTTTCAGTCGAACTTTTCTTACCAAAATACATTACATATATATCTATATACTAGTATCTGATATTTTTGGGACCCCTAAAAAAAGTGGGACTCTAAGCGACTGTTTTCTTTGCCTAAAGGATGAACTGGTCCTGCCAGAATAGAGAAACCATACCGTAGATACTAGATACGAAATCCCTAAGATACGTTGCGCGCTTAAAAGATTGAGACTAGATCCGAGAGACCGAGTGAGATGATGATGTAATAAGTCCTAACAGAAATCCCGTATCATCATGCGGGGACCCAAAATATCTCAACCTCGTAACATCATATGGAATTAAAAGATGTTCACTAATATTTCAAATTTTGGAAGAAGTTCATTTTAATACCATAAGCTCTCCTTGATAGTTCAACAATATCTTTAGTAATATTTTTAATAGTTATAAGGTTTTTATTGACATATACATAGAATATTATATACATTATGTGATATATCTTCCATCAATTGTGGTAGGCATTCTATATCTTCTATCATTTAATTGTTACATTTCTCTATCCTTTTGACCAAAAATATTATGTTATTTTATTATATAGATAATATAATATCTAAATTTTTTCAAAAATATATCTAATAAAATTATTGTGACAAAGTACTTATGTTGTTCAGGATGATTTTTTTTGGCTAATTATTTGGGCACATCCAAAATGCTAATTATAAGGGCACAACACATTTTGATCGGGGCTAGCTAGGATTAGGGCTAGCCAGGATTTGAGGAACTTTTACTCGGGCTATCAAAATATTTCACTCAGGGGGCTGTCCAAAGCCCACAGCCCCCCCCCCCCCAAACCCCAAAAATCACTCTCATTTCTAAATTTCACTCTCTCTCATCACAAACCCTAGCTTTCTTCTATCCATCTTCTTCTTCTCCACCATTTTCATTCTCACATCTCCATCAAAATTCTAATTTTTTTCTCATCATCATCATCATCTTCTTCTCCACCATTTCCATCATCACCATCTCCATCAAAACCCTAGTTTCATTCTCTTTCCCAATTTTGATGGCACCCAAAAATTTAAATAAATCCTAAAATGCATGAAAATAACGGTTAAATACTTCTTTCCTCACAAAGAATGCATAGAAATAAATTCTAAAATGCATATTTCACTCTATTATCAATATTGAAATAAACCCTAACATGTTTTTTTAATTCGGGAATTTCGACTTTAGGACTGCCAGAAATTGTGGCAGTCTTGCTGTAGAGCATGTCCCTTTCAGAACTGCCACAATTTCTGGCAGTCCTCATTAATTCTAGGACTGCCAAAAATTATGGCAGTCCTGTTGTACATCGAGTCTATTTCAAGACTGCCACAATTTCTGGCAGTCCTCATTACTTCTAAGACTACCAGCAATTGTGACAGTCCTGTTGTACATCGAGTCTATTTCAAGACTGCCACAATTTCTGGCAGTCCTCAATATTTCTAGGACTGTCAAAAATTGTGGCAGTCCTGATATGAACCCAATTATTCTACAACTAGGATTTCTTTCATAGTTTTCTTCTACAACTATGATTTCATGCATAATTCTTCTATTAATAAAGAAAAATTGGTTAATAGACTAATAGATTTGATAGATTTGATAACCCAATTTCTTCTACAACTAGGGTTTCATCCATAATGTCCAAACAAGAAGAAGAAAAATAAAGTAAGGTTTGGAGAAAGAGATCTGAGAAATTAGAAGAGAGCAAAAAAATCAAAATAAACTAGGTTTGCAAAAATTGATGTTCTTGTTGTTCTTGTTCTTTTTCTTCTTCTTGTTCTTGTTCTTCTTCTTGTTGTTGTTGTGAGGATGGAGAGTAAGAAAACAAAAATTATAAGACTTATCTTTTATACCTACCACTTGGATAGTCCTGAGTAATTTTTCCAGTGACAAACTTGTAAATAATGGAAAACTAACACTTGGATATCCCCGATCAAAATGTGTTGTGCCCTTATAATTAGCCATCCAAAAATGATCATGGCTAGCCCATTTTGAACTTTGGTTTATTTACAAGTTTGCCAATGAAGAAAGTGATCATGGCTATCCCACTCTTTGGTATAAAAGTCAATTTTTCTAATTTTGCTCTTCTTCTTCCTCAACTCATCCAAGAAGAAGAAAAACAAGAAGAACAAGAAAAAGAAGAAGAGGAAGAAGAACAAAAAAAAATGAGAATTTCGATAGGATTTAAACCCTAATTTTCTTCCTCAACTCATCATCACTATCTCCAAGTACAATGAGGTTTAAACCCTAATTTTCTTCCCATTTCAATTTTCAATTAATGAAAAAGAAGAAAATGAGAAGAAAACACCCAAAAATTAAACCCTAATTTTTTTCTCATTTCCAATTTGATGGCACCCAAAGGCTCCTCATAATGTACAAACCATAATATTGGTAGAAACCATAATATTGTTGTTTCAACTAGTGTAAACAAATACTGTCCAATTTTCTGACAGTCCTACAAACTGAATGGACTGCCAGAAAACTGGACAGTCCTAAGCCACAACATGTGAAACAAATGACTGCCCATTTTTCTGGCAGTCCTTACTTTATGTAGGACTGTCCAATTTTTTGGCAGTCCTACAAACTGTCACGACCCGCACCCTGTATAGGGGCACGAGAAGTGGTTACGTCCAGCCTACGCCGCAGTGTCGGCGGTAGTAAGCTGTTCTAGGTTGCTAACTAATCTCATGCAGTGAATATAAAAAGTACTTGTCCAGATATCAGCTCCGAATGGAGGGCAAGTAAAGGGTATGATCTACTCAAACACAGTCTAAGCACGAAAAGATAACACAGAAGTTATACCTAAGGAATTAAAGACAACAACAACTAACTGCTAAATAATACTCCAATATCTCAAACCAACTTAATACAGACTCAATATCTTAACTTTAATACAACAAGCCAAAAC
Source organism: Iris pallida (assembly GCA_029216955.1). NCBI lineage: Eukaryota > Viridiplantae > Streptophyta > Magnoliopsida > Asparagales > Iridaceae > Iris > Iris pallida. The sequence continues at coordinate 7,412,155 of JANAVB010035417.1, read as the reverse complement.
ATGAAAGCTAAAGTAGTCTACTAGCTAATCTCCTGAATCACTCCTGAGAGTCAGAACCAAAGGTAGCTAATCCCTCGCCAGGTCCATGGTAAGCAGGGCATGTGTCCTCAGGATTATCATCTGTAATATTTTCAACAGGTCCAATCAGGACGGGAACGAGTACAACTCATCAAGAAAAACCCAAGTAAATGACAAAGAACTATAAAGCAGTTATAGACAGTTTTATTGATGAGCATGGCAGTTCTATGCAGGTAATGATGGCACAGAGACACAGTAAGATACAAGAAAAGAAAGGTAACTAAAACAAGAGAAGAATCATGGCAATGAAGACTGTAATAAAAGCTAACTGAACTAGAATATCATGTGTGAGTCCAGACAGTACAATATAAGTCTAAAGTAATCCCAGTGTGAGTCCAGTCCATATAATCTGATACCAGATAATTTCCAGTACAAGATGAGTCCAACAGTGATCAATAAAACCAGGGTGAGTCCAACTATGATCTAACAGTGTGTTTTAAAATACCGAGGTCGACATGCAAACGGCTGTAGGTATCAGGCACATCTCTCACTGATCGGGCAAGAGATGGCTATGCTTCCGGTAGATTCCAGTAGGAGATTCCGGATTTGGGGTATGTCTACATGTCTTACTCAATATTTCCCCGCCCAGCAAGTGAATCCAGTACAAGACACAAAAATCGAGATGAGTCCGGCCAATACATGATGATTCCAGAAATGATTCCGGAATGATTCCAGTGATTCCAGTAATAGAGATCAGTAAGTAAGGTATGTGTCGCATACATGAATCCAGAAATATCCATACGTGTTGATACAGAGAATCACATAGAACTAACTAGAACTGAAATACAGTAATCGACAAATAAATGAGAGAATTATCAGAGAATGTACTCGCCTGTTACTCTGGAAAGAGTAGTATAATATCAGATGTCTGTACCAGGGTCACAATGTCCTAAAATAGAGCAATACAGTTATGACATGTCCAAAATGAAGGTAAATGAAATCTACAATGCAATCTATATGAATTCTAAGCCAATCTAGGTCAAAGTCAAACTTGGTCAACACTACAGTCAAACTAAGTTATACTAGGTCACAAGAAGTTAAACTAAGTCATACAAGGTCAAACAAGGGTAAACAAGTCTAATCTAGGTCAATCTTAGACTAACTAAGGTTTTGGTTAATCATAGACTAGTCAATAAGGTAATTGGGTCAAGGGTAAACTATCCAAGTCAACTCTATAAGGTTAACTCAACTAACCATAGGCTAACTTGTCTTAGGTTACCTAAGATACCATAATACAAAGCTAAGGTATAACCAACTTCCTATACAAGGTATGTCACTCACAAATACATATAGTACAAACCAAACTTAACCCTATAATCAAGCAAATCCATACTCTAACTCAAATCAAGACTCAACTCCTATTATCTCACTTAACCCCATACATATCTTCATCTACATGGGACTACCCATATAACTCAAGTTACAATAATACCCTTATATAGGTCAAAACCCTAACCAACTAGTTTACAGTCTAGGGTTTAGTCAAACCTTAGTCACCAAGTCATTTAGAGTCCATCTAAGTCCATTCTAGGTCAATTAGGTCAAGGTTTGACCTATAGTTGACTTTGGTCAACCTTGGTCAACACTAAAAGTCAAACTGGTCAAACTAGTCCAAGTTAGGTCAAACAATGTTAAACTAGTTAGGGTTAGTCAAACTAGTCATTCTAGGTTAATTTAAGTCAAAACTAGGTTAAGTTAGTTCAAATTTGACCTAAGGTTGACCTTGGTCAACACTTAGTCAAATTGGGGTCAAACTAGCTAAGTCTTGGTTTACTAGTCAATGAGGGTTAGGCCTAATGGCCATAGGCTAGTATCATAGCCCATAGGTTAGCATTCCTAGGTCAAGGCTATAGGGTTCATAGGTTTACACCTATAATAGGGTCTATACATTATACCTATATATAGGGGTCAATATGTATATACCCATACCCAAATATATATAACTTATATTTATACACACATCTATATAACATATAGACATATATATGTATATGTATATATATACCTAATACAATATATATACTATATATATACAATATATATATAGAGATATAATGAGAGAGAGAGAATCATATAGAGAGAGAGAATAGGGGAGACACTGAATAGAGAGAGGGACAGTGAGAGAGAGGTCTGGACTGAGAAGGGGGAGGGTCATGGTTCCCAGAAATTCTGGAACCAAACCTGGCCCAAACACACACACACACAGGATACATATATACATACATATGTATATATATACAACTACACACACACACCACCATTTCTCCCTAAATTTGACCCACACTCACACATACATATATACAACATGTCAACCTAATAATAACATAGCATTATATGTAAAAATCAACATTAATATACAATCAAAATTCATTTTTTTCAAAACTGGAACATTTACAGAAACTGGAAATAGGACAGCAAACCCTCGACTTAGGTTAGTTCAAACTCCACCCAAACCGAACTATGATGGCCTAATGTTGGTTGGTAACTGTAGCCCCTAGGTTAGACTAGGTCCCTAGTAGCCTGACACGGTGTCACGACACGACACGGCGTGTCCACGCGGGTTTAAAGTCGCACGGGTAAAAGGATGTACACTGATACAGTGCGTATCAGTGTAAAACCAAAAATGGTCTAGGACACGACACAAGGCGACACAGGCCTCGTACTCGTACCCGAAGGTGCGCCTAGGTCTAGGCTACGTGTCCATATGCCTGATACGCGTCCACGTGTCGTGTAGAGTGGACACGACACACGTATCAGAAGCCCTAAAATACGTATTCAGACTGCGTGTCAGTGTTTTCGCGTGTCTCGTGTTCGCGACACGGGACACGTGACACCACGTGGTTGTGTCCAATGTGTTCGCCTATGGATAGGCTTCGTGTCCATGATACTACAAAGTGTCCACGTGTCGTGTACAGTGGACACGACACGCTCAAAGTCGAGTGTCTGTGTGTGTACACTGTGTACAGAACGACCCTTCATGAGTCGATTTCGTGTCCGACACGACACGAAGTCATCCCAAACTTTGGGGATGACCTGTCAGCCAATGCCCCAAGGTGGGTGTCAAGTTTGACGTGTCCAAGTGACGTGTCCAGTGAGAACTGACACAGTGGTAGCAGGGCATATTTACAGTGTAAATGCATGTGTCCAGTGTGTTGTGTCCGAGAGCTTTGTGTCCAGTTTTGGACACGACACAAGCTCAAAATGTGCTCAGTGAGTAGGGGTTAGGTTTAGCTAGGTCTAGGCTAGAATTTGGTTCAAAAACATTTGGAAAACAGTGTGTATATTTTCATGTGACAGTGAGCTATTTACACTAAAAATCAAGGATTTAACAAATAGGATACGTGTCCGATACGACACCAAACAAACCCTAAAATTCACCAAACCTAAAAACAGAGCTAGGGTTTACCTAGATGCATGCAATTGTGAAGAAAAATACTATATTAACAAGGTTTAGGAATAATTACCTCTTGGTGCACAAAGTCTTGAATTTCACTAAATGAGGGTGTGTATCCTCCAACCTCAACTTTTTCTTGCTTGATGAAACTTGAGTAGCACACTTCCCTAGGCTCCCTTAGATTGTAGGTGACCTAATGGAGAAAACTAGAGGTTCAAAGCTTGTGTAATGAGAAAGTTATGGTCAAAAGAGTGGAAGGTTTTTCTAGGTTTTTCTTGGTTTTGATTTCATGTAAAATGATCATGAATAAATGTGGGGGGGTTAATATAGGATGGTGGGCTGCCATGGGGGAGGGGGGGGGTAGGGTAGATATTTAGGGCTCCTTTCCACCTTGCTAACTTAGCTTCTAAGTCTTGGACCAAGTAGATATTTTTAGGTTTTATGAAAAATATCTATAAAGCAAATATCTAAGATATTTCAATCCTAAGATATTTACAACATAAAGTAAATACCTACACTTAGTCTTCTAGGTTAGTTGCTAATCCCTAGATTAGGCTAAACTAGGTTAGGGACTATCAAGTCACTAATCAAAAGTCCATGAATAGTAAAATCTCCCTAATCCTACTTAATTCCTAAAAATTTACCAAAATATCCCTTAGGCTAAAACCACAATTTTTGATGTTCTAAACTTATGACTAGGCTCACATGATCATGGTTAGTCTCTAGGACAAGTAACTCTAAGGTTACACTAGGGTTTCATAACCAAATCACAAAGTCATAAGTCATGACTTAGAAAATGGTTTAACTTAACTAAAATCACCAGAAAATCATACCATGACTAAAATACCACTAATAAATAATAAAAATAATAAATTTTCAAAAATACCCCAATTTCAGAAAACTGGGTCTTACACAAACTGAATGGACTACCAGAAAAATGGGCAGTCCTTTGTTTCACATGCTGTGACTTAGGACTGTCCAGTTTTCTGGCAGTCCATTCAGTTTGTAGGATTGCCAGAAAAATGGACAGTCCTAAGTTTCACATGTTGTGACTAATTAGGACTGTCCAATTTTCTGGCAATCCATTTAGTTTGTAGGACTGCCAGAAAAATGGACAGTCCTTGTCGACGCAGAGTTTTCTCGTCGTTCATACTTGGGTTTAATTTAAATGGGTAATTTTACACTCCGAATGTAGTTTAATTCATTCAAATGAACTACAAAGAATTGAAATAAACAATATAATTGATACTTGAATTTTTAAATTAATTTCTAGGGTTTTAGAAATCAATTGAGATAGAATTTGAATGCTTGAATTAATTTCTTCAAAATAGGAGGATGGTGGAGGAGAAGTGGAAGATGTTGGGGATTTAGGAGTTGTGGATGAGAAGAGGAAGATGTTGGGGATTGAGGAGAGGTGGAGGAGAAGAGGAAGAGGAAGAAGAAGAAGAGAGGGGTGGGGGATTTGGAAGAGAGAGAATAGATTTTGCAAATGAAGGGCAAAAAATAGGTTTTTTTTAGGGGGGGGAGGAATTTGGAATAGCCATGTATCAAAAATTTGGACTAGCCTTGTAAAAAATAAAAAAAATTGGGCTAGCCACAATCCGGACTAGTCATGATAAGTTTTGGATGTGCCCATATAATTTGCTTTTTTTTAGGTATCCTTCTTTTCGGACTGGCGAGTAACGTCAGAAAAGATTTAAAACCGTGTCCATACTCACCTTGGTGTACGCAACTGCATGGCTACAACCCCACTGAGTGGTTCAGGATGGGATTAATTAGTTGTACCCCCCCCATGATTTGTACGTATTCTGGTAACTGTCTCTATTGTTTTAAAAATAAAGAACACCCCCCTGGTTTATAAAATTAATAAGTTGTACGCCCCTGCTGTATAGAAAAAATGAGTGAAAAATTAAGCAGCCAGGGAGGTGTTCTTTATTTTTGAAACAACGAAAATAGTTACCAAAATACGTACAAACCATAGGGGAGTACAACTAATTAACCCTTCAGGATGAGTATACTCTTATATGACAGTTGGAATTGACATTTGAGGAGAGGGGATGTGTGTCTAAGTTCACTTGTATAGTATTACATGATAGAGTTCAAAATTTCACGTACATCTAATTCTATGTCGAAGGGGGTTTATGTATTTAATTTTCTCTTATGCAGAAGGGAGAATTCGGCTCCATATATATATATATATATATATATATATATATATATAGAGAGAGAGAGAGAGAGAGAATAAGGGAGGTAGGGTGCCACCTCATGGGAGGGTGTCTACTTGTCACCCCCCCCATGCTATCATCAAGCATATGGGTGCATGATGATAGCATGTGGGGGGTGACAAGTAGACACCCTCCATAGGGTGGCACCTCACCTCCCTCATCCTCTCTCTCTCTCTCTCTCTCTCTCTCTCTCTCTATATATATATATATATATATATATATATATATATATATATATATATATATGATCTCTAGTCGTGTGTGTGTGTGTGTGTGTGTGTGTGTGTGTGTGTGTGTGTGTGTGTGTGTGTATATATATACACGGCTAGAGATCATATATACAACCACTAGGCTCGATCTCATATATATATATATATATATATATATATATATATATATATATATATATATATATATATAAAGAGAGAGAGAGAGAGAGAGAGAGTAAGGGTAAGAGAGGTGAGGTGACTATGTGTCACCCTCCATACTATTATGCCTCGTTTGGTTCACGGAAAGGAAATAAATTTCCTTGTATTTTCTATGAGAATGGAAAAGTAGAATTAATGTTACATTTTCTTTCCGTTGTTGGTAAAATAAGGAAACTAGCTAGGAAAGGAAAACAAAATATAACAATGTTCCAATAATATCCTTATCTTTTAAAATAAAAATAATATTATAAAAAATAACATTAATGGTAAAATAAGCAATGACACATGGTTACTTTTGTCATAACTTTTGTAATAAATGTTGGAAAAGGAGAAGGAAAAAATCAATCCCATGGAGCTTAAGTGGAACCATATTTCCACCAATTTTTTTCCTTGTCAGGAAATTGATTCCCAAGCTTGTGGCTACCAAACAAAGGAAATGAATAACTTTACTTTCTTGGTTCCTTAAATCCATGAACCAAACGAGGCCTTAGAGCATCTCCAACCCTATTGTGAGTTTAGAAAAAATGGTTGCCACATAAGAATGACAAACTTTTATTTCAAAAATCCTTCTCCAATACAAATGTAAAATAAATCATGAAGTTGACATGTCAATGACATGGCAAGGACATTTTGAAGTTGGTTGTCTAGATCTAGACAATGCACTTCACAATGACTTTTTCTCCACATCATCAATTATGAATAGAAATATTTATAAAAAAAAATAAAGAAGTGGAGAAGTTGACTTTGAAATTGGAAAAAAATACTTTTTATTTTCTTCTCAATACTTTTGCATTGGAGAACACTTTTTTTATCTCATTGTCTTGTGTGAATATCATCTTGCCACATAGGAAAGACATTGTCTTGTGCCTCTTGCCACATAGGAATCACAACAAAAAACAAGACAATAGGGTTGGAGATGCTTATCATGCACTTGCACACTTTTCGTTGCATGATGATAGCATGGGGGTGACACATAGCCATCATCCATAAGGTAGCACATAATGTAGTACCCCGTCCCGCAAAGTCAATTGGAGGAATCGAAACGCCGACGGCGTTCGGCCTTAGCCTTGCAACGGCTTGCTCGGAGACATCGCTCAGGTGGGGTAGTTTCGGTGAACTCTCCTCATCTTTGCCTTCACATAATAAATCGTGTTTTCAACTTGCACAAGTTAGGCTTGATAATAAAAGCTACGCATCCACATAGCAAAGGGATTAATCCCGACGGTTTGAATCGAGTTAGAACATGGAAAACGTCCCACTGTCGGCTTAGAGTTAGTGCACGGCGTGCTTTGAAAATGACACTCGGTCCTTCATCCCGTGGCTTGGGAGAAGAAAAGTTGATCTTCGGTGCAAAAGCTGAGAGTTAGCCTAAGTCATAGGCGTCGCCCGCACAAATGCTTGTTAAAGCATGCACGGTCCTGTCCCGCAAGGCTTGGCATGGCCTTTGCTCGTCCCTTGGGTTAAGTTGTAGGCTTGAGTGAGTTAGGCAAAGTTATGCCGGTCAACCTAAGTTATTCTACGTGCTGTCCCGCTTATTCTGCGGTTGTCAAGATAAATAGTCCCACGACCCCAAGGCCCGTCATATGAAGTATGACTTGGGCGACAGCGTTGCGTCGAACACGAGTCGGTTTAGAGGCACGAGCCATGGCTGGTTCAGTGGAAAGTTAGCCACGGTCGGTCGATACTTAAGGAAACACGTTATGTTCAAGTTAAGTTGGAAGGCTATGCAGTAGCCGTTCCCTGAGTTCAAAGAATGTTAAGTCTAAGCGATGGATAGTCGCCGAGGCAACCCTGGTTAGGGGCTCTGCAAAGGAAGTACAAAAAGTGGAAAGAGTAAAACAACCAAGTAAATGAATTAATCACATAACAAGCCCAAACGGTATCCTAAAATACACACCATGTTAACCCTTATGAACTTGGACAACTTGTCGACAAGGGATGGTTTCTTCGAGCGAAAACTCGGGGCCACGGGACCGTCTCGGCCTAGGAAGAAACTGGTTGTAGCCGCGCTGGTTAGGCAACGCTGGTAAGGCATCGGTAAGACGGGGACTTGCATCGGGGCTCGCTACCTGCGTTGCAGGGGTCCCGTATTACCAGGCTACGTCCAAGGCGGCTGGTTAGGCCAATCCCATAACAAACACTTAATATAAATTATTTTCAACTAACATGGTAAGTTTTGTGTCGGCACGGGCGGCAATCCGTGTGTGTGTGCCTTTGGATTGAGTTGAGTATGTATGAGTTAAAAAGACACAATGTCGGAGCCTAAGATTTGGCTACAGCGAAGGCGACGTGCTTCGGCACGAGATGTGGCATCGAGTATTAAGTTGTTGGCATGGAGTTTCATGAGTTAGACTTGAGCTGTCGCGAGTTAAGTCGAGAAGGGCCGTAGGGCTAGTTGTATAAAGTTACGTTGAGTTGTTGGGCTCGGCCTCGAAATATGAGGCACGGCCGCGTTGTCACAACACAAGTGTAGCCGAGACTAAGCAAGGAGGCACTGCCTCAGAGATATTGAAGCACGAATCGAGTTGTGGCACGACCGAGTCGTTACGTCCCAGAGTTTGGCACGAAAGATAAGTATAAGTCGGTGCGTCGACAATGCAAGCACGAGAAAGGTCTAGAGGCAAGGAAATGGAGTCCTTCGTGTAGTTGCGTCTCTGATTATGACCGTAAGGCAAACACGACTTGATAGGTTAACGTTGTTGGCACAAGGAGTGGTCTAGGCACAAAGTATGAGTTAACGTTGACATTGCTAGCACGGGATGGTTCCGATACACAAGTTGCGCTAAGGCGCCAGTCCTAAAATTGATCCTAAGGCAAGAATAGAAAGACAATCGAAAATGGTTTATGTTGCACAAAGTAAATAAAACGTGTAGGTTTTGTATGGGTGGGCGAGAAGCTCACTCCACCAGTACAGTGGTACTGACACCCACACAGTGTTCCATGTGCAGGCACAGGTAGAAGCTCGTGGCGCGGAGCTCGCTTGGATGCGTCGAGGCACGGAGTTCCTTGGCGAGTCGAAGCGTGCGGCCACGTGGATTGAAGACTTATACAGGACATAATGTATGGACATCGCCTTCCGAAGCTTTCGCTGGATTCAAGTATTGTATCGAGAGAAGAGAGAGAGCAGAGTGACTTGTAAACGAGAGAAAAGTGAGCCTGAGAGACTTGTAATTGGCCTTGCGCCCACAAATGTAATCTTGTATTCAATATCAATAAAAGAGATTCTTTTGAATGACTTGTGTTCATGTGTTCTTCTTTAATTCCGCTGCTATAAATCAATGTCTCTGCATGGGACTTCTGTGCGACGACCCCGTCGCAGCCGCTGTAATCGGCCGTTATGGAACCCGCCTTGCACGAGCGCAATCTCGGCTCGTGCGGCATCACGCCTTAGCGAGGACGATCGCTCTTACGGGAGCGGGGCGTGACATAATGGTATCAGAGCACGGCTTTACGTCCTTGGACCGTCGATTGAATTCTTTAACTCCGTTGTTCCGCAAACTCTGAATTGTGCTTCCGCAACGTGTTATCGTTGGTGCGCTCTCTCTCAAATGTCCCTCGGCATGTCCATACAATAAGTCTAAATATTTTCGAAAGCTCGTACAAGCGTTCAATCTAACGCATCGGTAGGCCGTTGCCAAATGCGTCGATAGGGCCTTTGTGCCGAATGGTGTCAAATTTGACTCGATAGAAAATATGTGCTAATGTTAGCAAAGTTGCATGTGTGCCCGAATGGTCCTACGTTGACCTTAACAAGTCGCACGTGTGCCTAATTAGTCCAACATCGACCTTAGCAATTGAGCGTACAAACTCGGAATATAGTCCGCACGGGATAGCCATACGCACGGCCTTTTGGCTAAGTTGTGTTTCGTGTTGCGCACCGCGACCCTTGGTGCAAACGAGTCGCGAGCGACATTAAGTATTGCCCGGTCGGGAATAGAGATATACTTAGGGTGTCTATCGATAGAAACGCTATCGGACAAACGCTTAGGCGTACTGGAAAGATTGATTTGGATTTCGAGGAAATAGTGCGAACGACTTAGTGCGTCGATACGACGCGAGCGACTACGCTAGCGATTCGTCGAACGAATCTGAAAGGATGTCTTAGCGAATGACGCGAACGTGATTGAGGACTAGATCGTGTGGCTTGAATCCGAGTGGTGTATGTGATAGGTTCGGAGAAGAATAAGAATGAGTGTCGACGACTAGTCGAGTGGCTCGAATCTGAGTGGTGTATGGTTCGTCTTGGAAATTGTTCGAGTGAATATTGAGGATTACGATTATTTCGGCGAGGCGATGCGATCGCGCAAAGCCTTAGAACGCGTCACGCTTAGTTGGTCGTGACTTCGAATGGCCCGAACGAGCATCTCGTTCGGATAACTTGTGAATGAGCAACGCGAGTTAGAAAACGATTCGGAACGATGAATGAAAATGAAGGGTCTTGATCGAGGAAACTTAGAGGATCGTGCGTATAATATCAGATTGATGCAAATGAAATGTGACTTGAGTTTTGAACAACGATTTTGAAACGAGCTTGAGGAATAGCGATCGAAATTGATCTTGAATATCGAGGAATTGTGGTATGTCCAGTTCGAACAATAGCATCAGTCGCACGACTCGAAATTGGTTGCAAAGGAAGATCGTCAGGTTACGCATATCGTCGATGGTATTGAGGCGTATCAAAGATCGATATGCGATAACTCGGTAGTACTCTGACTCGGCGAATGATGATCGTGCAAATGTCATTGTTCCGGTGGATGCTATACTCGGGATATTGAAATGTGTCGAGGAAAGGATAGACGTGGCTCGAGGATTTTCTAAGTTGAACGAATGACGATCGAACTTGGCTTAGATGAAAACTGGAATGTTTGGATTTGCTTCGTCGACAACCACAACGTTGATGTTCTTGTCTTATGCGAGTGCTACTCCAGCCTCGCACATGCGTCACGCCGATTAGGGCGATCACTCTGCGTGAGCGCTGGTATGGTGATTCATACAGCGGGAGTGGTCGAACTTGCACGGTGCGACAATTTGTGCTTCGATTTGTGGTTTGACACGAAGGTGACTCGAGAATGGATTTGTGTGCTTGAAGAATCGAACTTGAGGATTGAGTAGGTCCAATCCGCGTATCGAAAATGAGTTAGTCTAAACTCAAACAAGAGTTACGCCCCGATGAGAATGATTTTTCTGCGGGTGCGTTGCATGGTGATTCATGAACCACCGTGGATAATCGTACTCGCGTGAGATTGGGGCGCAACGTATTGTCGAGCGAGACGACCTCGTGATCGAATACATGAATTGGTTAGAATTGGTAAATTGAAGGGATTCGAATATATGTAACGCGTGCCGTAATGCGAATTAGGTGATCGTGCTTGATGTTTAGAAATCTGAGTGACGCAAGCTTGGGTAGAAAATCCCGTACTACCGACTTTGGTTTGACCCTAGGATTGGGGTCAGTGTTGGCATTATTGTTGGGGAACTATGATTCCAATCCTGACATTGACTTAGCCTCGAAAAGAAATGGCCTAGCGGTTAGGCGAGACGCCCTGTTTCAAGTGTTAGCAATCGGAATGATTGATCTTGAGGATTGGCATAGATGGATAGCGAGAATCATGAATGTAGGAAACCCTGCTCACGAGATTCGGCTGACATGCATATATTTCAGGGACGCCTGGGTATGTGCACGATGCGACTCGAGTGAGAATGACAAATTTTCTATCATGCGGCTTGGCTGAATGCATGTATTTTAGGGACGCTTGGAATGCGTGCACGATCCAGCCAAGTGATACGACGAGTTCAAGCAAGGCTTGAAAGATGGGAGTGTGTCGAGATCTTGAAATCGTGTTAAAGAAAAGATTGATAATAGTACGAGCGTGGCTCGGAATCGAAGGAACGCGTAGGCACAATGTGTACGATTAAGTCTTGGCCATAGAAATGGTAGGATAGCTGGCCTTCAGGAAAGTCTCGAGGACGAGACTTGTTCTGAGTGGTGTATGATGTAGAACCCCGTCCCGCAAAGTCAATTGGAGGAATCGAAACGCCGACGGCGTTCGGCCTTAGCCTTGCAACGGCTTGCTTGGAGACATCGCTCAGGTGGGGTAGTTTTGGTGAACTCTCCTCATCTTTGCCTTCACATAATAAATCGTGTTTTCAACTTGCACAAGTTAGGCTTGATAATAAAAGCTACGCATCCACATAGCTAAGGGATTAATCCCGACGGTTTGAATCGAGTTAGAACATGGAAAACGTCCCACTGTCGGCTTAGAGTTAGTGCACGGCGTGCTTTGAAAATGACACTCGGTCCTTCATCCCGTGGCTTGGGAGAAGGAAAGTTGATCTTCGGTGCAAAAGCTGAGAGTTAGCCTAAGTCATAGGCGTCGCCCGCACAAATGCTTGTTAAAGCATGCACGGTCCTGTCCCGCAAGGCTTGGCATGGCCTTTGCTCGTCCCTTGGGTTAAGTTGTAGGCTTGAGTGAGTTAGGCAAAGTTATGCCGGTCAACCTAAGTTATTCTACGTGCTGTCCCGCTTATTCTGCGGTTGTCAAGATAAATAGTCCCACGACCCCAAGGCCCGTCATATGAAGTATGACTTGGGCGACAGCGTTGCGTCGAACACGAGTCGGTTTAGAGGCACGAGCCACGGCTGGTTCAGTGGAAAGTTAGCCACGGTCGGTCGATACTTAAGGAAACACGTTATGTTCAAGTTAAGTTGGAAGGCTATGCAGTAGCCGTTCCCTGAGTTCAAAGAATGTTAAGTCTAAGCGATGGGTAGTCGCCGAGGCAACCCTGGTTAGGGGCTCTGCAAAGGAAGTACAAAAAGTGGAAAGAGTAAAACAACCAAGTAAATGAATTAATCACATAACAAGCCCAAACGGTATCCTAAAATACACACCATGTTAACCCTTATGAACTTGGACAACTTGTCGACAAGGGGTGGTTTCTTCGAGCGGAAACCCGGGGCCACGGGACCGTCTCGGCCTAGGAAGAAACTGGTTGTAGCCGCGCTGGTTAGGCAACGCTGGTAAGGCATCGGTAAGACGGGGACTTGCATCGGGGCTCGCTACCTGCGTTGCAGGGGTCCCGTATTACCAGGCTACGTCCAAGGCGGCTGGTTAGGCCAATCCCATAACAAACACTTAATATAAATTGTTTTCAACTAACATGGTAAGTTTTGTGTCGGCACGGGCGGCAATCCGTGTGTGTGTGCCTTTGGATTGAGTTGAGTATGTATGAGTTAAAAAGACACAATGTCGGAGCCTAAGATTTGGCTACAGCGAAGGCGACGTGCTTCGGCACGAGATGTGGCGTCGAGTGTTAAGTTGTTGGCATGGAGTTTTATGAGTTAGACTTGAGCTGTCGCGAGTTAAGTCGAGAAGGGCCGTAGGGCTAGTTGTATAAAGTTACGTTGAGTTGTTGGGCTCGGCCTCGAAATATGAGGCACGGCCGCGTTGTCACAACACAAGTGTAGCCGAGACTAAGCAAGGAGGCACTGCCTCAGAGATATTGAAGCACGAATCGAGTTGTGGCACGACCGAGTCGTTACGTCCCAGAGTTTGGCACGAAAGATAAGTATAAGTCGGTGCGTCGACAATGCAAGCACGAGAAAGGTCTAGAGGCAAGGAAATGGAGTCCTTCGTGTAGTTGCGTCTCTGATTATGGCCGTAAGGCAAACACGACTTGATAGGTTAACGTTGTTGGCACAAGGAGTGGTCTAGGCACAAAGTATGAGTTAACGTTGACATTGCTAGCACGGGATGGTTCCGATACACAAGTTGCGCTAAGGCGCCAGTCCTAAAATTGATCCTAAGGCAAGAATAGAAAGACAATCGAAAATGGTTTATGTTGCACAAAGTAAATGAAACGTGTAGGTTTTGTATGGGTGGGCGAGAAGCTCACTCCACCAGTACAGTGGTACTGACACCCACACAGTGTTCCATGTGCAGGCACAGGTAGAAGCTCGTGGCGCGGAGCTCGCTTGGATGCGTCGAGGCACGGAGTTCCTTGGCGAGTCGAAGCGTGCGGCCACGTGGATTGAAGACTTATACAGGACATAATGTATGGACATCGCCTTCCGAAGCTTCCGCTGGATTCAAGTATTGTATCGAGAGAAGAGAGAGAGCAGAGTGACTTGTAAACGAGAGAAAAGTGAGCCTGAGAGACTTGTAATTGGCCTTGCGCCCACAAATGTAATCTTGTATTCAATATCAATAAAAGAGATTCTTTTGAATGACTTGTGTTCTTCTTTAATTCCGCTGCTATAAATCAATGTCTCTGCATGGGACTTCTGTGCGACGACCCCGTCGCAGCCGCTGTAATCGGCCGTTATGGAACCCGCCTTGCACGAGCGCAATCTCGGCTCGTGCGGCATCACGCCTTAGCGAGGACGATCGCTCTTACGGGAGCGGGGCGTGACACATAACCTCCCTTATTCTCTCTCTCTCTCTATATATATATATATATATATATATATATATATATATATATATATAACATGACCAAGTTTTTGTTTTTTTTATAGCAATGGATAATTGTGGCGAACTCGCCTCCACTGGAGCTCGAACTCGTGAAAAAGAAAAAAAAAGAACATGACCAAGTTATGTCAAATATATGTTGTTAAATTGTACCACTGCACAAAACTGATGGTAAAAGATCAAGAACATGACCAAGTTATGTCAAATATATGTTGTTAAATTGTACCACTACACAAAACTGATGGTAAAAGACCGATGATTATATGTTTATATTCAACATATATAATATGGATTTCTACTTTTATGGGTTAAAAAACTAGACTTTTGCAGTACAATTTAATTAGCTTATATTCACGCCAACGAGATTTCTAGATACCTGAATTAATCCATCCGATCGATACCATTCATTGAAGTATTGCCACTGTAAAAAGATACTCGTCGATGAGAGGAGATGAAGGTTCAACAAGGAAATTGCAATTGCCAATGAGACTTTACAGTACTTCTGAATTTTCATGATGGTTTATCAAAATTACTCTCATTTTATTGTAATTAATTTTTTAAAAATAAAATTTGTAGCTTTCTAATATAATTTTGACAACACTCTTTAAAAAGGGTAAATGAC
The DNA here is from genome assembly GCA_029216955.1 of Iris pallida. Taxonomy (NCBI): domain Eukaryota; kingdom Viridiplantae; phylum Streptophyta; class Magnoliopsida; order Asparagales; family Iridaceae; genus Iris; species Iris pallida. The sequence continues at coordinate 7,396,940 of JANAVB010035417.1, read as the reverse complement.
AAAAAAATTCTCGTTAGATATCCGACTTTTGCAAATTAAGACCTATTAGTCATTTTTAGCAATTCGTCCCTCCTTAGATTACAAATCGGCTCAATAAGGCCCCTCCAGCCAAAATTAAAATTTGTAATTCCGAAAATGCTCCTGCTCCCCTCTCCCCCCCGGTGGCGGCGACGACCCCCCAGCCCTCCCCCCGTCGGCCCTGCCCCCCCTGCCCTCCTCCCGCCCGACCCCACCGCCCTCCCCCAGCCGGCCTTCCCCCCCCGGTGAGCCTCCAGCCCCGTCCGTCCCCCGCGAGCCTCCCCTCCCCGACCTCGCCCCCCTGTCCTCCTCCTGCCCGACCCCCCCCCCCCCCACGCCCTCCCCTCGTCGGCCCTCGCCCCTCCCCCCCCCTCCCCCGTGGCATCGCCGGCCACCCAGCCCCTGTTGGTGTTTTATTCTATGTGTTGTGTGTGTTCACAACATTCTATTGTTAAAAGATAGTCCCACATCGGAAAATCACACCAATATGTATCTCTATATATTACTTATGAAGGAATAGAGAGATGCACATGGGTTGAGGCCCAATGGAGGGTGCCATGTGGGGGGATTTTACATAGAGGTGAGAATAAGAAACCAACTTTTGGCCAAAATGAAAATAGATTGGAGCTAAGCCCCGAAGGGGCTTAGCGACTCGGACTCGGACTCGGACTCGGGCTCGGGCTCGGGCCCGGGCTCGGGCTCGGACTCGGACTCGGACTTGGGCTAATGGGCTTTTGAGGCTTAATGTGGCTTTTTGATGGCACTTAGCACGACAGCTCGTGCATATCAGAAGCATCTCCTCTCTCTAAGGTTACAGAAAATAATCAGAGAATTTCCAGAGAGAGAGAGAAGTGTTGCTGATATTCCGAGGAGTCGTCGACATTTTTGGCCAGCGTTTTAAAGTTCTCTTCGAACTTGCTGGTTCCTGGAGGCTTGTCCGTAAGGCGGATATAGCTTTGAGCGCCGGTGATCTTTCACCCCAGCAGGCTTTCTTCTTCTTCTGTTGCCTTCGAGAATACCGTCGCTTCTCTTTAGAAGTTATACGATTCTGTTGCCTTCGAGAATACCGTCGCTTCTCTTTAGAAGTTATACGGTTCTGTTGCCTTCGAGAAATATTACGAAATCTCTTTAGATTCTCGTAATACAACATCACCTTCTTTAGGGTGTTGTTGCTGGAAACATTGTCTTTACAATAGTTTCTGAAAATGTATTTTTCTATCGATTGTTCGCCAAGGGACTAACAATCTCAAAGCTATATCGAAAAGATGGATAACTCACGTGCATCGCTCGTCAATACCGACTTTAACAAGTTGGAGAAATTCGACGGCAAACATTTCCAAATCTGGAAACGGAAAGTAACCTTAAACATTCAACTCGTGGAAGTTGATCACGTGCTGAATGAGGAAGAACCGATCGTTCCAACAACCGGAACCGCAGAAGTTATTGCAGCTGCTAAGTCCAAACAGGCAAAATGGATTAGAGAAAATAGTATCTGTAAACTGTTGATTCTCAATAGCATGGAAGACTCTCTGGCAGAGTCCTATTCCAAGAAGAATTCTGCCAAAGAGATTTGGGACTCCTTGGGGAAATTGTACGAAGATGACGAGAATCGGTCCAAGATCTTCTTGGTTGAAAGATACCACAAGTGGACCTTCGAAGATGAGAAGGCTATGCTGTCCCAAGTAAAGGAGTTTCTGAAGCTGCGCTAAAAGTTGGATGACGAGAAGATGCCTCTTGTCGACAAGTTTGTCGTTGGAGGAATCGTCTCTAAACTTCCTGCGGGTTGGAGCAACTTCTATGCAAGGATGCACCGCAAGAAGCTGGACATATGTATGGAAGATCTCCTGCAAGAGATCCATGTTGAGGACGAGATGCGCTCTCAACAGAAGATGGATTCTCTGTCCAAACAACTGGCGAAAGCAAATCTGGTCCAAACCAGAGAGTACAAGGGGAAGCAGGCGGCTTCTCCTCACAAGAAGAAGAAGGACTTCACTAATCTGAAAGTGAAGAGTCCTTCATTCAAGAATCAGAAGTCCAAGTCTCATGTGACTTGTTACAAATGTGGCAAGAAGGGCCACTACAAAAGTGACTGCAAGGAACCAGAAAAAGGTGAGCCTAGTAAGGTTTCTTTGGTTACTAATCTGGTTGCAATGATAGCACAGGTTGCAAATGTAGGGGTTGACTCGGACTGGTGGATAGACACTGGTACGACATGTCATGTCTGCTCAGACAAGGAATGGTTCGACTCCTATGAGCCAACTTCCGAAAAAGTCATAATGGCAAACCAGGCACAAGCTGAAGTACAAGGGATCGGGACGGTGGAGCTGAAACTCACATCAGGGAACACTCTGACGCTTCAAGGAGTGAAGCATGTTCCTGCAATTGCTAAGAAGCTGATCTCTGGGAGCCTACTTTGTAACGCAGGCTTGAGGATGGACATCAATGCTGGCCAGATGGTGATGTCCAAGAAGGGTACATTCTTCGAAAAAGCTTTCCAGACTGAAGGAATATACAAAATTCAGCTTGTTGTAACCCAGAAAAATGATATTAATGCTATTTCTACTTTGAACTATTCTTTTGAGTTGTGGCATAATAGGCTAGGACATGTTCATTGTAAAAGAATTAACAAGATGTCTAGCCTAGGACTTATCTCCAAGTGTGGGGGTAAGGTAGAGAAATGTGAAGTGTGTGCTCAGACGAAGATCACAAGGAAACCCTTTCACAGGGTCCATCGAAGCACAGATCTTCTGGAGTTGGTTCACTCAGATATCTGTGATTTCAAGCAATTCTCTACAAAAGCCGGGATGAAGTATTTTATTACTTTCATCGATGACTTCTATGACTTCTCAAAGTATGCTTTTGTCTACCTGCTCAAGTCTAAAGACGAAGCATTCGAGAAGTTCAAGGAGTTCAGGGCCGAGGCTGAACGGCAAACTGGACAACAACTCAAAAGGCTAAGGGGTGATCGAGGCGGGGAGTATCGATCTCATGATTTCTCATCATTCTGTAAAGAACATGGAATCATAAATGAGACGACGGCTCCGTACTCTCCTCAATCCAACGGAGTAGCAGAAAGGAAGAACAGAACGTTGACAGAGATGATGAACTCTATGCTGTTGACTGTGGATCTTCCAAAGAGCTTCTGGAGAGAAGCTGCATTAACGGTTACTTTCATTCTCAATAGAGTACCGTATGCAACTTCGGACATAACACCTCATGAACTCTGGTTCAAAGTCAGACCTAACTTGAATGTCATTCGAGTGTGGGGGTGTCTGGCTTACGTGAAGCTCCCAGATCTGAAGATTCAGAAGCTGGGGACTAGGACCACTAAGGCTATCTTCTTGGGTTATGCCGAGAAGAGTGATGCTCGGAGATTCCTTGATATAGAATCAAATCATATCATTGAATCTCGCGATGCTGAATATTTTGAAGACAAGTTTGCAAGGCACAAAAATATTGTTCTCGCGGATCTTTCGGAGAATGATGAGAGTGCAAAGCAGACAGAAGTCCTTAAAGAACCAGTAGTCCAAGAAGAAGCTATTGTCGAAGAGACACCAGTTGAACCAGAACTCGCTGAGCCGTCAACTAAGCGAGTAAGGAGGCCGAAAGACTTCGGAGATGACTTCGTCACTTATCATGTGGAAGCAGATCCGATTACCTATGATGAAGCGATGAAGACCAGAGATGTTGTATTCTGGAAGGAGGCGATAGACAATGAGATTGACTCAATCACCTCCAATAATACATGGGTGTTAGTTGACCTGCCAGAAGGAGCAAGACCCATCAGATGCAAATGGATCTTCAAGAAGAAGATGAAAGCAGATGGAACCATCGACAAATTCAAGGCCAGGCTAGTGGCCAAAGGGTTTGCTCAGAAACAGGGGATCGACTATTTTGATACTTATGCTCCAGTAGCTCGGATGACAACCATCAGATTGTTAATTGCTCTAGCAGCAATACACAAACTAGTGATACATCAGATGGATGTGAAAACGGCATTCCTTAATAGCGAGCTGACAGAAGAGATCTACATGCAACAACCAGAAGGTTTTGTCGCCAGAGGTCTGGAAGACAAAGTCTGCAAGTTGATGAAGTCTCTGTATGGTTTGAAACAAGCTCCCAAAATGTGGCATGAGAAGTTTGACAAAATGATAAGGTCAAATGGCTATAAGGTCAGTGAAACAGACAAGTGTGTCTATACTAAGTTTGCTGACGGAAGAGGAGTTATCGTTTGTCTATACGTTGACGACATGCTAATCCTAGGTACGGATTTAAGCTGTGTCACAGAGACAAAGAAATTTCTCTCGACCAAGTTCAGTATGAAGGACTTGGGGGATGCCGATGTTATCTTGGGGCTCAAGATCATCCGGACAGGCACGAGAATAGCACTGTCACAATCTCATTACATTGAGAAAATGCTCACTCGATACGGGTATCAAGATCTTCCTATAATTGATACACCGTACCGGAGTGATCAGAAGCTGGAGCCAAATTCGAGAGAAAGCGTCAAGCAATTGGAGTACGCCAGCGTCATCGGAAGCTTGATGTACGCTACTACTGCCACAAGGCCTGACATAGCTTTTGCGGTGGGAATGCTGAGTCGGTTCACTAGCAACCCAGGCGTTGAACACTGGAACGCTGTGAAGCGTGTTATGAGATATCTAAAAAAGACTCAGACATTTGCACTATACTACAGCGGAGATCCGTCAGTAGTGGAAGGCTTCAGTGATGCTAGCTGGTGTTCAGAGGTGGAGAGCGAGTATTCTACAGGTGGATTCATATTCGCCTTGGGCGGAGCTGCTATATCGTGGAAATCGAAGAAGCAGACAATGTTATCTCGCTCCTCCATGGAATCTGAATTCTTTGCATTGGATGCTGCTGCAGATGAAGCAGAGTGGCTTCGGGAGCTCATGTATGATCTTCCAGTGGTTGGAGCTCAGATACCGGCAATCCCGATATACTGTGACAACCAGGCGGCAGCAGCAGTAGCATCAAATGAACTCTTTAACGGGAAGAAGAGGACTGTGCGGTTAAAGCACAGAGCAGTGAACGATCTCATCAAACGAGGCGTCATTGCAGTGATCGATGTTCGGAGTCAGGAGAACCTGGCGGATCCGTTCACGAAAGGCCTCAAACGACAGCTGGTCGAGGACACAGCAAGAAAGATGGGTTTGAAGGCATTCTAATATTGTGTCATTATAATCCTATCAATAAATTTTATGTTATTGGTTCAAAGAGAAATCTACCAGATATCTAATTTTTTGATTCAAGGGAGGACTATTGACTGGAAAAATATTAGTTAACAGTGGGTACTTGTTCTGCGGAACATGGAAGGGTTTCGGACCCAGAATCACTGTTGTCTACTATGAATTTTCTACGAAAAATTGATCCTGTGGGAAGGATGGCATAATGCCTTAATGAGTTCTCAGACTGAGTGAAGGTCTGTTATGCTTTACAGGAAGCATGGTAGCACAGCACTACAAGGAGTGTGACTCCATGCTATGTGTGGCGGTGACTCCACCATGAGGTTCTCGAAAGAGGTAAATCCTCGGCTATGTTAGCCAAGTCACAGCGGCGTAGCACCGCAAATAGGCAGTTGGCCTAATGCTGTATATTGAATTAAAGAGGGATGTAGTCAGCACTACAAAGAGGAGGTGTTCCTCATGTTACGGGTGGCACGACACCACAATGAGGTAAACCCGGCTAGGGATAAAGCCTCGGCCTTGCAAGCCATGTCGTAGCGGCATAACACCGCACAGAAGCGTAAGGCTTCATGCTGGGTAGTTTGGCACTACAAAGGGGCTAGACCTCATGCTACGGGTAGTATGACACTACGATGAGGTTCCCGGTGATTCGGAGTAAGGTCCTCGGCTTAAGGCCATGTCATAGCGGCGTAGCACCGCAAAGGAAGCGTTGGACGCTTCATGCCATGTCTCTTTAATAAAGAACTCACCTATAATGTATGGACAGAAAAATAGGCCATTTCTTAAGGGTAAATTTGTAGACGCCCAAAATACATACATTGAAATCCAGGCTGGCACAAGACCTTTAATGTGCAGCCAGAAGCACAGATAACTACATTATGTGAGTGAAAAAAAATTACAGTTGTGGTACAGAATTCAAGGCGTAGTCCATTCTTGTATCATACTGTTGTTCAACCCATGCGGGAAGATTCAAGTCGTCAGCGACATCTATCCTAATGCATAATGGACAGTTATTATGTGGAACGCTTAACTCATATATATAGAGATATGTGGGGAATTGTTGGTGTTTTATTCTATGTGTTGTGTGTGTTCACAACATTCTATTGTTAAAAGATAGTCCCACATCGGAAAATCACACCAATATGTATCTCTATATATTACTTATGAAGGAATAGAGAGATGCACATGGGTTGAGGCCCAATGGAGGGTGCCATGTGGGGGGATTTTACATAGAGGTGAGAATAAGAAACCAACTTTTGGCCAAAATGAAAATAGATTGAAGGGGCTTAGCGACTCGGACTCGGACTCGGACTCGGACTCGGGCTCGGGCTCGGGCTCGGGCTCGGACTTGGGCTTGGGCTTGGGCTAATGGGCTTTTGAGGCTTAATGTGGCTTTTTGATGGCACTTTGCACTTAGCACGACAGCTCGTCGCTAGGCGCATTGTGCGCTTTAGTTGCGCTCGTGCGCGAGCCTCTGCGCGGCCTGCGTGGCGTACGGGGCGTACTGAGCGTACTGAGCGTACTGAGCGTACGGGTCGAGCGGGTCGAGCGGGTCGAGTGGGCCGTTCAAATTATGTAACGTCCGCGGGTCTTGTGGACTCAGATCCGGAAATGGCTCAGATCCAGAAAATTCGGATCTGGCATTAAACCAGGGCGTGCGTTCAGAATTTGAAAAGCCCATCTCGTGCCTATAATATCAGAAGCATCTCCTCTCTCTAAGGTTACAGAAAATAATCAGAGAATTTCCAGAGAGAGAGAGAGAAGTGCTGCTGCTATTCCGAGGAGTCGTCGACATTTTTGGCCAGCGTTCTAAAGTTCTCTTCGAACTTGCTGGTTCCTGGAGGCTTGTCCGTAAGGCGGATATAGCTTTGAGCGCCGGTGATCTTTCACCCCAGCAGGCTTTCTTTTTCTTCTGTTGCCTTCGAGAATACCGTCGCTTCTCTTTAGAAGTTATACGGTTTTGTTGCCTTCGAGAAATATTACGAAATCTCTTTAGATTCTCGTAATACAACATCACCTTCTTTAGGATGTTGTTGCTGGAAACATTGTCTTTACAATAGTTTCTGAAAACGTATTTTTCCATCGATTGTTCGCCAAAGGACTAACAGCCCCTCCACCAACGGTCGAGGAAGGAGAAGAGTGAGGGATAAAATTGTTATTTGAGAATTTTTTTAACAAAAAATAACTAATAAGAAATTTAAGAGTACGAAATCTTTTTTTTTTTTTTAAAATAGAAGAGCATGGGAGGGGTTTCTTCCTCTTGACAATTACAGTTCCCGTTCAAGAGACGTATATTGAGCATTTAGCGAGAAAATATTGTGGTCAGAGTGAGTTTGGCCAGCCAGGTGAAAGCAACAAAAACATGAAAATGTGTGTGTGTGTGGATGTGGCTCACAAAAAGAGGAGATGGTGCGAGCGCCAGGAGTCTAAAATGGTTGGCCATCCTTGGAACTACTAGACAGCCCTAAAGAACTAATGCAGGTTCCAGGAAATGGAGGAGGTTCCTTAACTTTCCTATATGAAAGTACAAACAAAGATGATAACATCACTGACCATACATAGCTGTATCTTCTCTGTAAGCCAAAAAAGCTGCATAACCGCGTTAGCTAGCCAAGTGACGTCACTCACTCCACTCACTCACTCACTCCCTCCTGTATCAAATTACAGCTTAGAGCCAACTGTACTATAGCTAAGTTCTTACGCGTCTTGACTTTCAAGGATCACCTTGTCTGCTATGGGACACTGCCGGGGCCGGCCCACAGGATTGGGCTACCATATCCAAAACTAATTTTGGTTGCTCTATTATTCTTAGAGCATCTTCAACCCTATTGTGAGTTTAGAAAAAATGGTTGCCACATAGGAATGACAAACTTTTATTTCAAAAATTCTTCTCCAATGCAAATATAGAATAAATATATGAAGTTGACATGGCAATGACATGGCAAGGAGAATGTGAAGTTGGTTGTCTAGATCTAGACAATGTACTTCACAATGACTTTGTCTCAACATCATCAATTATGAATAGAAATATTTATAAAAAAGTTGAAGAAGTGGAGGAGTTGTCTTGGAAGTTGGAAAAAATAATTTTTATTGTCTTCTCAATACTTTTGCATTGGAGAGAGTTTTTCTATCTCATTGTCTTTTGAGATATAATTTTGCCACATAAACAAGACATTGTCTTGTGGCTCATGCCACATAGGAGCCACCTAAGACTCACAACAGTTAACAAAAAAATAGGGTTGAAGATGCTTAGGGCTGCAAACGAGCCAAGCCGAGCCAAGCTCTTGTAAGCTTGAGCTTGGCTTGACTAGAATTAATCGAGCTCGAGCCCAAGCTCGAGCTTGGTAAGTTTTTCATTTTAGAGCTTGAGCTTGGCTCGAGCTTGTTTATATTAAGCTTGAGCTTGGCTTGGTTTGAGCTTGGGCTTGGCTTGATAAGCAAGCTTGATTTAAGCAAGCTTGATTCAAGCTTGATAAGCTCAAAATCAAGCATGTTAAGTTATATTTCAAGCTCGCTCAACTTTATTTCAAGATTATTAGGCTTGATTTCAAGCTTAACGAGCTCGATTTCAAGCTAGTTAGGTTTGAATTCAAGTACTTATAATGTTAACAATTTATTTATAAAAATTTAATTAAAAAAGTTTCTTAAGAACAATTATTAAGGATATATAAATATATAATGCACACAACCATATTGTTATGCAAACATATATAAAATTAGAATTCAACAAAGAACAAACGAGCTTCTAAACAAGCTCCTAAACGAGCTCCTAAATGAGCTTCTAAATGAGCCAACTCGCAAACTCATAAACGAGCCAGCTTGCGAGCTCAAACGAGCCGAGTACATCTAAGCTTGAGCTTGGCTCGTTTATTAAACGAGCTTGAAAATGAAGCTTGAGCTCAGCTTGTTTACTAAAAGAACCGAGCTCAAACAAGATTTTATCGAGCCAAGCTTCGAGCAGCTCGCGAATGGCTTGGCTCATTTGCAGCCCTAAAGATGCTCTTAGGGGCTGTTTGGATAGATATAACTCTTTGAAAGTGTGAAAAAGATATTTATATTATGATAAGTTGCAGGACACTTGCAGCTAGTGGTACTTTTCAAAATGTGTTTGGATAGAATATTTTTTGTCTGCTGCAAGTGGAAGAAAAATGAGTTTGTAGTTTGGATGGTTGTTGAAAGTGAAAAAAAAAGAACTTCAGTTGTTTGGATGGTTGTTGAAAGTGGATGTTTGGGTAGGATGGTAAACCTAGGCATGCTTACCCCCACCCCAATTCATTTAAACCTAAAAATTTATCATTTAAACTTAAATGTTACATTATAAATTATTATAAATTACTATTATTATTATTATTATTAGAAAATCATGGATTATTATTATTATTCTGAATACTCATCACCCCTCTCTCTCTCTCTCTCGTCTCTCTCTCTCTCCTCTCTCTCTCTTATCGTTCTCCAACGAGAGGGAAAAAAAACCCTCCTCCATTGTCTCCCTCAACCTCTTCCTCTTCCGGCGAGCCCGGCGAGCTAAAGTTCCGGTCTGCGTCGAAGTTCAGGAGAACACTGCGAGCTCAAGCACCTCCCTGGAGCACAAACATCTTGCCGACCGCGACGTCCACCATCCCGTCGGCGACGGGCTCCAACCATCGACCTCGACGTCTCTGACTCCCCTGACTTCGTCGTCGCCTTCGCCTCTCCCAACCGGTACGTCCATTTTCGAATCCCCTTTGTTCTTCGCCACGCCGGCGAACTCCTCGGCAGCACTTCCGGTCGATCGGCAGAATCTGTTGCTTTTGAGAGCTTATTCATGGGGGCGAGGAGGGGTGACCGCATACGAGGACTCCCGCTGCAGAGTTACTCCAGTTCTTCTTTGACACTTCTCACCATTTAAAAAAAAAAAATGGATGTGAAAGTGAAAGAAAAAGGGCACCGACAGAAACTGCAGGCTGTCATTTCACAAGAAAACAACATTCACTTTCTTTGGCAACCAAACAGATGAACTCCTCCCACTTTCAACAAAATCGAATAAAGAGGCCACTTTCATCCCACTTTCGGACATCCAAACAGCCCTTTATTGTAAGTTGATCGATCCTGGAGAATCACATGTGACCCCGACCTCTTGTGGGGTCATGTTGAGTCTTGGGGGTGGTTGTGTTGGAATTTCATCACTTTTTTTCCATTTAAAATCTGCAAACAAAATAAAATATATAAATGTTACCGATCTCCGGAGAAGTCGCGTACATAGCACTGTCCTAAGAGTTAGTCCGGATCTATGTGCAGACTGTATTCGAACGCTCCTAGTGGTAAAATTCTCGCTCCACCGCTATCTCCTTGTTGTACACAACATAGAGAGAGCGACCCTCGACTTAGCTCTGTCCAGAGCAAAAAGGAAGAACGAACGAAGTTGGAGGATGCGAGAATTTCAGAAAGTTTTCGTAAGGAAATTTTTCTGTGCACTGGAAGAAGAGAAATGACTCGATATATATAGGCTAATTTCCAACGTATAGGAATAATGAAAAATTTAATCAGCCAATTAAACATTGAACGTTACAAAACAAAACAAATGTTAAACAAGTGGTTCATTGAACCTGGACAGAATTAATGAGTCCAAATGTTATAACGGTCAAAAATTAAAGAGGAGCAAAAAAAAATTTAAGTGTCTCAGCCCGAACCCGAAGAGAAAGTCAAATCGACATTCGACGCCCGCAAATGTGGGTACGTACCTGCACTCGTTATGCGTACCGAACCGAACAGCGATGCGGCACGCACATGTAGCCCACAGAGGACCCACACAAGACTTCAAAGAATCGAGAAGGAAGGAGATAATATATATGCACTACAGTGCTATCACCTAGCAGATGTGGGACTATACATAGGGAAAAAAATGAGCTTTTGACTTAGGTTGCGTTTGGTTCATTGTAATGTAATCGTAATCGTAATGGAATTGGATTTGTAATGTAATTGAGTTTGTAATGTAATGGAATTACAATTACATTACTATGTTTGGTTGAAACATGTAATCAAACCATGTAATGTAATGTTAATTGCATTCATGTGTTTGGTTTACCATGTAATGTATTGAATTTTTAATTTAATATTTTTTTAAAATACAACATAAAATTTAAAAAGTGATCAATACAAAATTTCAAAAATTTAAAAAGAAAAAAGAAAAAAAATTAAAAATAAATAATAAAAAAGGGTGGAAATGGTTTGTTTTCTGCTAAAAAAAGACCAAAAACGAAAAAAAAAAAGACAAAAAATAAAAATACCAAAATGAAAAACGAACAAAACAGAAGAAAAAAAAAACCAAAAATGAAAAAGCGATAAAAAAGAAAAACGACAAAAAAAAGATCAAAAAAGTGAAAACCATAAAAAGTGACCAATAATGACAAAAAAAATGACTAAAAACAAAAAAATTGAAAAAAAACAACAATAAATGAAAGGGAAAAAAAGGACGAAAAACGACCAAAAACAAAAAAAAGGACAAAAAATGAACAAAAAACGACAAAAAAAGAAAAAAAATGACAAAAAACGATAAAAAAGAGCAAAAAAATAAAAAACGATAAAAAGGAACAGAAATGACAAAAAACGAAAATACGAAAAAAGACCAAAAACGAGAGGGAATTAAAACGAGCAAAAAAACGATAAAAAGATTAAAAAACTTGCAAAAAAAATCCAAAACGACAAAAAAGGGAACAAAAACAACAAAAAAAAAAACGAGCATAAACGACCAAAAAAAATGAAAAAAAAACCCCAAAAAAAGCAAAAAAGGATATAAAAAAAAAGCGACAAAAAACATGCAAAATCGACCAAAAACGATAGAAGACGATAAAAACTTGAAAAAAGGTCAAAAACGTACAAGATCGACAAAAATCGATAAATAACATGCAGAAATGGCAAAAAATGTGCAAATTCGACAAAAAAAACGTAACAAAACGACAAAAAAACGAACAAAACGACAAAAAACGAATAAAAAGAACCAAAAATAACAAAAAATGACAAAAACGACAAAAAAACAAGCAATAACAACGAAAAACGAACAAAAAAATGACAAAAAAACGAACAAAAACGACAAAAAGGACAAAAACAACAAAAAACGACAAATAAACAAACAAAAATAACAAAAACGAACAAAAATGACAAAAAAGGACAAAACAACAAAAAAGGACAAAAACGAACAAAAAACAAACAAAAACAACCAAAAACGAACAAAAATAACAAAAAACGAACAAAAAACGACAAAAAACGACCAAAAAACGAACAAAAACGACCAAAAAAAAACGACAAAAAACAAACAAAAACAACATAAAATGACAAAAACGAACAAAAATTGCAAAAAAAAACGAACAAAAACGACCAAAAACGAACAAAAATGACCAAAACAAACAAAAACAACAAAAAATGACCAAAAACGAACAAAAAAGACCAAATTATAGCATACCAACCTTCCGCTTAAGTTGTAATGTAATTGCGATTACATAGGTTTTATGATGTAATTGAGTTTAGAAGAAACTGATGTAATGTAATCAAACTTGTAATCGCGATTACATTACATCTAATTTTTTTTGTCCAACCAAACACCCGAGTTAGATTGACAACGTAATGCCAATTACATTACGTTGTCCAATCCTGCAAACCAAACGGGCCCTTAGTGTGTGAATAGAAACACACACAACTAACATGTTGTCCAAGTCCGAAACATTATCTGACTTGGCCCTGAACACTGCTATTGTTCTCCACTGTAAGGCCATGTTTGGCATGCGAAATCAGGAAAGTGAAGAAATTAACTATATAATTTATGCTAAAAAAACATATTTAATGTCCTTCCAAAGTTTTCAACACAAAAATATCCTACAAATGAACGTTTTTTCTTATGTTTTTTTTTTGTTGAACAAAATATCTGTAGTTAGAATTTATCTTGTGAAAAAATGACCGTCAATTGGGTTTTTTTCTTACATTTTTACATAATTTAAGAAAAAAGCATATACATATATAATTAATAAGATCTAAGAAGACGGATTCAAATACTCGTGTATTCACTAAAAAAGCTACAATGAGTAGCAGATGATTTGAACCCTCAACATCCTCTTAAAGTTTACTACATCAGCTAACCACAATTTCTAATATTCTGATATATTATCCCTAAGGCACTAGTCTAGTGGCAGTACGGGGAGCGACCAAGCACAAGTCTTGGGTTAGAATTCTCCCTCAGACAGCTGGATAGTTTGTATAACCACGGTCCAAGTTCTCTCGGATTGTTAGATGGTTTGTATTGCCACGATCCGAATTAGAAAAATGACATCTCAAAAATTGGACGTGTTTTGGACAAAAAATGTTCCACTACAAAAACATGTCCAAAGATTGGACGTGTTTTGCCCCAAAAAAAACGTTCATCAGATGAGCATTTTTATTTATTATTTGATATAGAAAAATGTCCAATGAATGACCGTTTGGTTCTCTTCTTACAATTTCTCAAAATTTTGTTTTATGTACAATTTTATTAAATTTTAATGATGTGTAAGAAAATTTTCAGAGTAAAATCATTTCATATGTGTTAGGATGCCAAAGAAAAAGAAAAGTTATTCCCAAAAAAAAGGGAAATAGGAGGAAAAAAATCTCACCCAAAAATTCAATTTTTCACCCATTCACTTTCCCTTCTAATTTGTCTCATATCTTCAAATACCAAAAATAAAAAATTTTAAATTTTTAAATTTTTCAATAAATTTTTTTTTTCTTTCAGAAGAAGGCCTAACTTTCGGATGCAGTGACTGGTTTGCAGCAAAATCTGATACAAATACTCTTTTTTTTTTTTTAGAAAAAGAACAGTGGATAAATCTCTCACATTTCATTAAGAAAAACAAAATTAACTAACCAATTCTCTTTACTGGAGATGAAAACCTCTAATAATTATCCATATTAAATTTAGTGAACGATTTAAGTAGTAATATAAATAAGAATATTTTTAGAATAAACTTTTAGGATAAAGTCTTCAAATATTTTTTTTATTATGTAATAGTATAGATTTATTTAGTACATCAAAGTATAATGTGCCATGCAGCCCCGATGGTCCGAATGCGACCGGTGACAAAAAGCCTGACCCAACGGTGACCTTTATTTGAAAGGCCGGTTGGATAGGGCTAAAAGATTTTGGCCCAAATAATTTTCAGCCTTGATACGGTAGGGGCATCTTTCAGCCCGTAGCCATCTGCATATTTTTGAAAACAAAAGGATTTTTCTCTTTTTTTTTTTCTTTTGTAAATTAGAATATCAAAAATGCTATTTGTCTTCCAATTTTTTTTGGTGATATCATCTATGGGTGAGCAGCGGTCCGATTTGATTCAAACTGTACCGAATATTTAAAAACCGAAATAACCATAAACCGTATTTCTCAAAACCGAAAACTAAACCGTTTGTATAAAAACTAAACAAAATCGAACCGAATTAATTCGATTCGGTTTTCAGTCGGTTCGATTTCATGGACTAATGTGTCGGACCTTCAAATTTAGCAAATAAGTTTATTTAAATAACAATTTTTTTTAAAAAAAAATATGACATTGTTGTATTTATGTATTATTACAATACAAAGAGTGAAAAATATTGGTATATATATTGAGGGTAGAGAGAGAACGCTCAAAGAAGCACTGACAGAGAATAGGAGAAGAGAGTGCTCAAAGTTAGGAGTTAGAAAAAAATTAGTATATATAGATTGGAATAGTTTGATAAATTAATAAATCTAAATCGGTTTTCGATTTGGTTCGGTTACTAGAATTAAAAACGGATAACCATAACGTTGTTTCAAAATTTTAAATTTTCAAATCGAAAATCGAATCGATAACCGAAAAACCGAACCGTTTGTCATATTTCGGTTCGATTTTCAGTTTTCAAACCTTATATGCTCACCGCTACAATTATGCTATTTGGCTCCCAAAATATTTAGGTGATGCCATCTCCCATTATGTGACATCTGACATGGCAGCTGACATAACAAATTTTAACCCAAAACATTAATTATCCAAAAAAAATAATTAATGTTAATATTAATGTTAATGTTAATATTAATATTAATGTTAATTTTAATTTTAAGGTTCATTTTAATGTTAAGGTTAATCTTAATGTTAATTATCATGTTAATTTAATATTAATATTAATATTAATTTTAATGTTAAATTTTGTTATGTCAGCAACCATGTCATATGTCACATAATGGAAGATAGCATCACCCAAATATTTTGGGAGCCAAATAGCATTTTTGTCACCGCTAATATCATATCTATTTGTTTATTTTCCTTGAAGTAGTTGGGGGTATTATGGACTCGAACCAGAGACCTCGTTCGTGAAGTAAATCATCGCAGTTACGATCCGACCAATTGGAAAAGAATCAACTGTCCGCTCTCCAGATGGCACGCGTTGACCGTTCTCCGGCACGCGCCAGCGCAGGCGCGCCAATGGCAAACTGTACGTCAAATAGATGTTTATGTTATTACTGCGCTTTCGTCAGCAAATGAATGTTATATATGTGTTTTGAACTCGTTACGGAGCGACCTCTCCGTCGCCATCAGAACTCCGGCAACTTGGTTACATCTTCTGTGCCGGCACTGAGCATATGCCATTCAGGTTGCTTTCACTTTTCAGGAGGATGTAACTAATTACTTTGTTAATTATAAATTAGAATACACTCGGTTAATTCCTATGACAAAAAATGATATTTTGGTCCGTCGTTGGACATGTCCGTCCAATGACCACGCCTACGTTTCAGCGGCTTATTAGTACAATAGTACCATGCTAGCACCGGAGTCCGTCCCTTTAATCGGACTAGGAGGCCAATTGAAAACCGTCACGTACCTGGTCTGCGGCCGTTGACGGTCAGACTAATGGCTGTCCAAATTGCACGTCCTTCTATGCTCTAGCTTCCTCTATGTTTTGTTGACCTCAATTTCTTATCCAAATAGATAATATCTTGGTAAAGTACAGGACGGAGCTAGATGAGAGCATATCTGTTGTCTCCAATTTTGATGTATCAAAACAGTCTATTCCTTCTCCTATAAAAATATGTGTCTTATCAGTTCTAGATATTCTCTTTTACACGGTCGATGCGACCCATATTTTTTCATGAAAGTAAAAGTAGTTTGGTACGCAAAAAATAGAAACAACAGATCTGCTCTTCAGCCAGACCTTCCATTCTGTAGGGACGAATTATCTAGTCCTATGGGCGGGCAGACTTTTTTTGAGTAATTTTTAAAAATTACATTAAAAAAAAATTGTGGGGCCTCCTGACCCCGATGTGAATGTAGCTCCACCCTTGCTACCAAAATTAGGTGCATATACAGTTGTGGTATTGAACAAATAATGTATGCATTCCACGTGCATGGGAAGTACCATAATTAGTTCGAATCGAATGAACGAATCTGGCATTTGTGTGCATGTTGTTCACGGTATATTTAGCTGTATGTATACTTTCGGAAATTGTCCAGGCATTACATTTTTGTAACGGAAACAAAACTCCTAATTATTTTTGGACGATATCATCTTCCATTATATGGCATATGATATGGCTGATGACATAACATCTGACATGACAAAATTAAAATTAAAATTAATATCAAATTAACATTAACGTTAATATTAACATTAAAATTAATATTAACATTAAATTTAAATTAGCTTTAACATGAACATTAATATTAAAATTAATCTTAATATCAAATTAGCATGAATATTAATATTAATATTAACATTAATATTATAATTAACATTAATTTTAAAATTAAAATAAAAATTAAATAAAAACTGGCATTAGCATTAACGTTAACAATAAAAAAAATTTGGTAGTTAATTTTTCGGATTAAAACATGATACGCCAGCTCATGTCAGGTGTCATGTTAGATGCCACATTAGAAGATGACATCACCCAAAATTTTTGGGAGCCAAATAGAATAATTGGAAACAAAAATATATTTTCATTCAATTTTTATAATGGAAACAAAAATATATTTTCAATGAATGACTAAAACAAAGTTAAATGACATTGTCCAACTTTGCACACATGATCCTCATTTATCTGGACTTTAATATTGGCATGTTCCTATCAACTCAAAAGTTTTGTAAAACATTAGTTACCTAACAACCGATTTGTTTTTAGCGAATATATATATATAGTTCGGATCACTGAGCCTCACGGGAGTCCCGTCGTCCTCGACCGTTGGATCGAGCGGACGCAGGCGGACCCTGCACGGACCCTCCGATCCGATGGTGCAAAGAAAGCGGGACTTTGACTGGACTCCGCGAACGAGTCTCACTACCAAAATAAGTCATATTAGCGACGAAATTAGCGACGCCAACTTAAAACGTCGCTAATATTTTTGGATTTAGCGACTCCTAAAGAATGCGTCACAATACGTTGCTGATAGCGACAAACAGCGACATATTGCGACTACCTTTAGTGTAATAAAAATCAACGTCGTTGATTTGTCGGAAAACGTCGCTAGTTTTATTAGTTCAGCGACGTTTAGCATTGCAACGATTAATAAGTCGCCGAATATTAAACGCTTACCGACGCTTTGCGACGTATTTTTGGACGTCGCTAATATCTGATAAAAAGGGTTTCCTCGGTTCGACTTTTCATTTCTCCCACTCCCCAAATTTTATTTTTCCGCCCCTCTTTCCCGACCTCGACGACAGCCACCCCCTTCCCTCCGGCGCCGCTCATCCTCCTCCTCCACCGCGAGCCCCTTCTCCTCCCTCCGGCGAGCCCGTTCTCCTCCTCCTCCTCCACCGCGAGCCCCTTCTCCTTCTCCACCGCGAGATCCTCCTCCTCCTCCTCCTCCACCACCGCGAGGAGACTGAAGGTAAACCCTAACCCTAATTGAGGTATTTTTCGTGTCCAAAATGGACACGAAGACACATTACGACCATGTGTTCACTGATACAGTGTGTTCGTGAGGTTTTGGACACTTTCTGTCCATTTGTTGGACACGTGGACACCCCCAAGCTTGCATATATATGTATTTCACCTCTGTACACTTAATCTCCTCCTCCTCCACAACCGAACTTGTCCTCCTCCTCCTCCACCACCGCGAGGAGACTGAAGGTAAACCCTAACCTAATTGAGGTATTTTTTGTGTCCAAAATGGACACGGAGACACATTACGGCCATGTGTTCACTGATACAGTGTGTTCGCCGCAAGCATGTTACATAGTCTGCCACCTATCGGAACGGGACACTACAGACTATAGGAGAGGGGAGGGTGGCCGGCCAGCGGAGGGAGGAGGGGGGCGGGTCGAGCGTGGCCGGCCAACGGAAGGGGGAGGGGGGCCGGCCAGCGAAGGGAGGAGGCGACGGGTCAAGGGGGGCCGGCCAGCGGAGGGTGGTGGTGGGGGGGGGGGGGGGGTCGAGGGGGGCCGGCCGACGGAGGGAGGAGGGGGCTGGCTGGTGGGAAAGGGAGGACATTTTGGGTATTTTTTTTTAATTTTAAAAAGTCATTAACGATCATTTCTAACGGCTAATAGACGATATGGATTTTTTCGCAGGCACGAAAAATCTGAGGGGTCAGTTTTTTCCAAGGAGTCTTATTTTACTTTCGAGTCAAATCTAAGAAGGATTTGTTTGTACTTTACCCGCTTGCAGGACGGATCAAGCATATAGTTTGGGTGGGCTCTAACTAGCAAAAAATATATTTTTTACTTAAAAAAAGTGTTTTTTAATGTTTGATTTTTTTTTAATATGGATTAAGCCCATTTCTAACCCATTTGAATCTGCTGTAGCCAACTTGGACTTCAATTTCTCAATCCGCCCCTATATAGTGGAACATTCTCATAGGCCTATCCTAAAATAGGAACACAAAGGTATGGACAATGTCAATGTGGGAATGCATATGCTATATGTAGGTTAGTTATATACCCTAATGTTAGTCAAATTAATAATCTTGGTGTGCGTCCTACACTTTCAAGGACAAATTTTATATAGCGCGCCGAACCACATGATATTTGTTGTATAAAAATGGCCATTATGTATGTCAGAGTAAATTCTTTATTATCGGCACATTCTTCATTCTTGTAGTTGTAGATTCCCCTCAAAATGTGTATCATCTTGACACCTATTTCTTAATCTGCAACCATGGCGCCATCTTCTTAGTTTAGGTACTAATTTGGTAATTAAGTTGATTATAATTAAATTAGAATACACGTAAGTTCTACAAATATTTAGAATACACGTAAGTTGATTATAATTACATTAGAATACACGTAAGTTCCTTTTTCAAATACTCGCTACGTTGCCAGCTAACTGGAATATCCTGTTGTGACAATCGTACATGTGGAACTGGAATTCCATATCCATATACCATGGGAAGTACAATAATTAGTTTGGAAAGCCATCTAATCTCTCGCATCTGCGCATGCGCTTCACCTAATTCAAATCGTGTGGTACGAGCATAACAATTTGGAAAAATTTATGAAATGTCAAAAAAACGATTTTTTTTATGAAAAGTCCACCACGCAATAACATTTCATCGCGTGTCCAGAATTATCAAAAAATATATAAAAATGATTGTGAATGACCTTTTTGTCCTTCCTTCTAATTTATTGAAAACATCCACGAAACTACTCTTAAAAAAACGCTTCGATACTTCATCTTCTTCTATACGCTGCTCACTTTCGAATCTAGGTTTTCTCCTAAAAAATCTTCAAAAACTCGTCGAAAAATTTCGGAAAGACAGAGACAAACGACAAAAGTGCTAAAACGGAGGTCCAAACATCATTTTTTTTGCGATTCTAAATTTTCGAAAGACCGACAAACGGTGAAGCGGTTTATCTCAGGCTCCTTTTGCGACAAACTGGACCTCGTTTCGACATCCAAGTCAAAAGTTATGGCCCTCCAAAGTTTCAACTGACCATAAAATGTAGGAGAATGACCATTCTTCGTGTTAGAACACGAAGAATGTTAATTTCGCATGAGGGTGACCATTCTCCGTCTTAATTTACACGGAGAATGACCATTATCTGTGTTAGTAACACGACGGAGAATGACATTTTCTATCTTAATTTACACGGAGAATGGTCATTCTCCGTGTAATTTAGCACGGAGAATGGTCATTCCAGTGTTAAACCGCAGGAGAATGGCCATTCTCCGTGTTAGAAACACGGAGAACACCATTCTCCGTGTTAATTTACACGGAGAATGACCATTTCCAGTGTTAAAACGTAGGAGAATGACCATTCTCCGTATAATTTAGTACGGAGAATGGCATTCTCCGTGCTAAATTACACGGAGAATGGCCATTCTCCGTGTTAAATGACACGGAGAATGGTCATTCAAATGTTAAAACACAGGAGAATGGCCATTCTCCGTGTTAGTAACACAGAGAATGGCATTCTCCGTGTTAATTTATACGAAGAATGGCATTCTCCTTGCTAATGCAGGAGAATGACTATTCTTCGTGTTATATCGACGGAGAACAGTTGACAAAAACCTAATTTTCTATTTTTTTGTTTTGTGAAAAAAAAAATTGACATGAATAAAGATTCAAGAGTTTTCGTTCTTTTTTTAAAACGATGCTAACTCTTATGGAAAAGAAGATCTTCTCACCATAATTGACCTAATTGTCAAAGAAGAATAAGAAGAAGATGAGCGATGATCGGAGTTCGACTGAAAAAAAGCATGGTAAACTACGAACGATCTTTGCGATCTCTACTAAAGATGAGAGCAATGGAATTCAGATCTCTCGTGAAGAAGAAAAAGACGACGAGAATCGCAATCCAAATTTGAGTTTGTGCGGAGGGGTAGTTATGGCATTAATTTTTTAAATACAGAACATCTAAAGGGAATTTTGGAATACTTAACGTGGAAATATATAATTCTGGACATTTAATAAAACACATCCTGCGGGTGGATTTTTCATAAAAACCAACCCCGAAATTGGGTTGCTCAGCAATTTCCAGTAACAAATTTATAGTGATATATATATATATATATATATATATATATATATATATATATATATATATATATATATATATATATATATAAGCGGATCGGAAGTCCCGTCCGTGGAGCTCCGTCGTCCTCGACCGTTGGATCGAACGGACGCGTGCTGGCCCCACGCGGTCCGCTCGATCCAACGGAGAAGGAGGATGGGGGGGGGGGTGCTCCCGCGTGGTTAAAAGACGACCTCTAGCCTTGTTAAGAGAGTTCGAGCTCCAGTGGAGACGAGTTCGCCACAATTACCAATTATATATATATATATATATATATATATATATATATATATATATATATATATATATATATATATATATATTTTATATATATATATATATATATATATATATATATATATATATATATATATATAAATCAAAGCGTTATTCATAAGAAAGACACAAAAAGCCAAAGACTTTACAAGTATACTGAAGAAAAGGAAAACCTATCAAAACGTCGGGGACAAGCTCCCACGCGACAACAAAACCACCCACAAAACGTAATAGTGCAAAGAAGCCCAAAACATCTCCTTGATGTGCTTGCAGGTTCTACCTGCCTTGTGGATCTCTGTCCATAAATCTCCCGAAATAACTGAGACGAGAGAGTTGATGTAGTGCCCCGTCCCGCAAAGTCAATCGGAGGAATCGAAACGCCGACGGTGTTCGGCCTTAGCCTTGCAACGGCTGCTCGAAGGCTCGCTCGGTCAAGACGACCGCTCGCTCAGGTGGGGTAGTTTCGGTGAACCTGCCTCATCTTTGCCTTCACATAATAAATCGTGTTTTCAACTTGCACAAGTAGGCTTAATAATAAAAGAGATGAATCCACATAGTTAAGGAAATAATCCCGACGGGTCGAAATGAGTTAGAACATGGAAAACGTCCCACGGTCGGCTTAGAGTTGGTGCACGGCGTGCTTTAAAAATGACACTCGGTCCTTCGTCCCGTGGCTTGGGAGAAGGAAAGTTGGTCTTCGACACAAAACTATAAACTTGCCTAAGTCATAGGCGTCGCCCGCGTAAATGCTCGATAAAGCATGCACGTTTCCGAAATGCAAGGCTTGTCATAGCCTTTGCTCGTCCCTCGGGTTCAGTTGTAGGCTTGAGTAAGTTAGGCAAAGTTATGCCGGTCGACCTAAGTTATTCCAAGTGCTGTCCCGTCCTTTCTGCGGTTGTCAAGTTAAATAGTCCCACGATCCCAAGGTCCGTCAAATGAGATATAACTTGGGCGATGGCATTACGTAGAACATGTGTTGGTCTAAGGCACGAGCCACGGATTGGTTCAGTGGGAATTTAGCCACAGTCTGTCGATACTTAAGAAAGACGTTATGTTCATAAAAAGTGGACATGCTATACGATAGCTGTTCCCTGAGTTTAAAAGAATGTTAAGTCTAAGCGATGGTTTGTCGTCGAGAGAAAATATGTCGGGACTGTGGTTCAGTCGCCGAGGCAACCCTGGTTTGGGCTCTGCAAAGGAAGTATGAAAAGAGTAAAGCAAAGTAGCTAAATGATGATGATGAGACCATGCATTACGTTAAGTCTAGAAGTTAGCGTAGGCGCGTGGTCATGGACAACTTGTCGACAGGGGCGATGGTTTCTTCGAGCGGCAATCCTGGGCCATGGGAACCGACTCGGCCTAGGAAGAAACAGGTTATAGCCGAGCTGGGTAATAGGCAACCGGTAGGTCGGAGACTTGCATCGAAGATCGCAATCGGCGGTGCAAGGGTCCCGAATGCCAGGCTATGTCCACGATGGCTAGTTAATGCCAGTGACCTTTCATATAGATGTGTCGGTACGGGCGGCCATCCGCGTGTGTGCCTTTGGATTGAGTTGAGTTGGATATGTATGAAGTTAGAGAACACAAGGTCCGGGCCTAAGATTTGGCTACAACGAAGGCGGCGTGCTTCGGCACGAGATGTGGCATCGAGTGTTAAGTCGTTGGCATAGAGTTGCATGTGTTAGGCTTGAGCTGTTGCGAGTTAAGTCGAGAAGGGCCGTAGGGCAAGTTGTGTGAAGTTACATTGAGTTGCTGGGCACGAGCTCGAAATATGAGGCACGGCCGCGTTGTTACAATACAAGTGTAGGCGAGACTAAGCGAGGAGGTGCTGCCTCAGAAATATTGAAGCACGAATCGAGTTATGGCACGACCGCGTCGTTATGTCCCAGAGTTTGGCACAAAAGACATGGATAAGTCGGTGCGTCGACAATGCAAGCACGAGAAAGGTCTAGAGGCAAGGAAATGGAGTCTTTCGTGTAGTTGCGTCTCTGATTATGGCCGTAAGGCAAACACGACTTGATAGGTTAACGTTATTGGCACAAAAGGGTCTAAGGCAAAAGTATGAGTTAACGTCGTTGTGCAAGCACGAGATGGTCCTTAGACACAAGTATGCAAAGGCGTCGGTCCTAAAACTGATCCTAAGGCAAGAATAGAAAGACAATCGTAAAAGGATTTATGTTGCACAAAGTCAAATAAAACGTGTTGGTTTTGTATGGGTGGGCGAGGAGCTCACTCCACCAGTACAGTTGAGTACTGACACCCACACAGTGTTTCATGTGCAGGCACAGGTAGAAGCTCGTGGCGTGGAGCTCGCTTGGATGCGTCGAGGCACGAATTTCCTTGGCGATTCGAAGCGTGCGGCCGCGTGGACTGAAGACTTATACAGGACATAATGTATGGACATCGCCTTCCGAAGCTTCCGCTGGCTCAAGCATTGTAATCGAGAGATGAGAGAGAGCAGAGTGACTTGTAATCGAGAGAAAAGCGAGCACGAGAGACTTGTAATTTGGCCTTGCGTCCACAAATGTAATCTTGTATTCAATATCAATAAAAAGCTTTTTTTGAATGACTTGTGTTCATGTGTACTTGTTCTTAAATACCGCTACATGTTTCAATATTTCTGCTTGGGACTTCTGTGCGACGATCCCGTCGCCGCCGATGTAATCGGCCGTTATGAAACTGCCTTGCACGAGCGCAATCTAGGCTCATGCGGGATCACGCCTTAGCGAGGACGATCGCTCCTACAGGAGCGGGGCGTGACAGTTGATGACCTTCATATCTGTACTTGTTCCGATTCTTCCAAATCATCCAGGTGATGGTAACTGCGACGATCTGATGTCCGTGTGAGGCACTGCTCCAAGTGGCTAGAAGATCGCTGTAGCCCCCTCCTACAAAATCTGGGAGGCAGTGCTCGGAAAGTCCGATCCACACCGCCTTGGCCAGATCTCCCTCCAAAATGATGTACTGAACCGATTCCACTACCAAAATAAGTCATTTTGGCGACGTAATTAGCGACGCTTGATGAAAACGTCGCTATGTTTTAACAATTTAGCGACGTTACTATATAACGTCGCAAGACGTCACTATTAGCGACGTTCGACGACGTACAGCGACTATGTTTTGTATTAAAAGACATACGTCGCGGATATGTCGGTAAACGTCACTAATGTCACTAATATTAGCGACGTTTACCGACGTATGAAGTAAGACATCGTTAATATCGGTAACATTAGCGACGTTTACCGACGTATTATAGTGTCGTCGCTAAATTGAAAATATAGGACACGTTTAAGTTTTCATTCCTCCATTATTTCGATCCCTTCCCACCAAACCCCGATCCCTCGGCGACCCCCTCAGCCCCCAACCCTCCGCAACCCTCGACGACCCCCTCCGGTCCTCGGCGACCTCCTCCCCCCCTCGGCTCCCCCTCGGCGACCCCCTCTCCCCTCGGCTCCCCCTCGACTCCTCCTCGACGACCCCCTCTGCGACCCTCGGCGACCCCCTCCGGCCCTCCGCTCCCCCTCGTCTCCAGCTCCCCTCCGTCTCCAGCTCCCCACCGGCAACCCCCTCCCCTGTCGACGATCCGCTCCTCTCCGACTAGGTAAACTCTAACCCACCCCCGCCATCGGAGCACCCCCCGCTGGCCGGCACACCCCACCCCAGCCACCGGAGCACAACCCCCACCCCTTCCGACCGGCCGACGCACCCTCTACCGGCGTACCCCCCCCTCTCTCTCTCCACCACCCCCACCCCCGCCACCGGAGCACACCCCCCCCCCCCCCCCCGCGACCGGCCGGCGCACCCCCTATCGGCATACCGGCACACCCTACCCCCGCCACAGGAGTACCACCCCCTCCCCCGCGACCGGCGTACCCCCGCCCCCCCAAGGTTTATCCGGTCGGCCCGGTTCTCTCGCTCGATTCTCTCACCGGTGGGGCTGGCTCGGCCGGGAGAGACTGTACCCTATGGCTCGACAACCAACCGGAGAGGATACTCTGAGAGATCCATCTGAGTAGGACGTACACTCTGAGAGATCACCTTTACAAGAATGATATCAGTATTGGGATTGAGTGTTGGAGGAGATATTATCAGAGTATACGTCCTACTCAGATGGGTCTTTCACCGTTACTATTTTTTATGATAGTATGGTGGATGTGCTCCGTCAACAGATTCTTGTTCTGAGCCAAAATTTTGCCCCGAAGCTCAAGTGGACATCCTTCGTGTAGAGCTCGAGTGAGAGGCTCCTGACAGCATGATGGTCTCCTTTGTTAAAGTATTCGTGCTCGTCCCACAACCAATTAATTTTTTTTTATTTCTAATCTCTTGAATATGAAGCTCTGCTTCACATTTGGCTCTACCTTCTGGTATATAAGAACCAAATGTGAAACAGAGTTTCATATTCAAGATATTAGAAATGAAGAAATTTTCGATTGGTTGTGGGACGAGCAAGAATCCTTTGACAAATGAGACCACCATGCTGTCAGGAACCTCTCGCTCGAGCTCTACTCAAGGATGTCCACTCGAGCTCCGGGGCAAACGATTGACTCAGAGCGGATTTCTGGACAGAGATGACGAAGAAGATGGCTGCCAAAGCTTATGTAAGTTTTCTAATTCTTTATATAAGTGTTGTAGCCATCAAAATCCTAAATTGGCTATCTAGATTAGAGTAATAAATTTGACTAGTTATGCTAGGTTGTTCAACCACAGTCATAAACAGTACGAGGATGAGATTGGTGCAGTAGCAGCACCAGATGTGTCTGTCCGCGACGAGCTGCTACGACGGATCCAGGAGCAGCACCCGATGTCCAGGGGCGAAAGGTTGAGATTGGTGCAGAATTCGTTAGCTGATAGCAGTACGAGGATGTTATCTACTATGGATATCTACCACCAGCGACTAGCAACGTTGGAGCAATATTGTCCTCCGAGTGCGCCTTCATCGTTGTCGACTCCGCCGGCGTCACTACCTCCGACTCCACCGACATCACTACCTTCTTCATCGGTGACGATTTTACGGGAGGAGTACGAGATATTTCTATCCTTGAGGCGCGGCGGTGCCCCTCCTCCTCCAGATCCGTAGTAGTCCGAGTTAGGACTGTTTGTTTGTTTGTGTTTATTTGATTCTTTGTTTGTGTAGACTTGGATGTTTGTGTGTAGACTTGGATATTTGTTGGTTTTGGCATATAGACTTTGGTTATTTGGTTGTAGACTTGGTTATTTGGTGTGTAGACTTGGTTATTTGTTGTGCTATAGAATTGGATATTTGTTTACTTGGTTAGTTGGTTTATAGACTTGGATATTTGTTTGTGTTGATTTACATATTGTGTTATGTTGTTGTGATTTACCGGTGTTGAGTGTTCCACCGAAGAGGTCGACGAACCTAGGCATTCAAAGAAATTATGTATTTATTGTTATTTAAACTGCAGGGAAAAAATGTGATTCTGTAAAAAAATTTAGATTTTGTGATTTATTTTTTATTTTTTCTGCCAAATTTAGCGACGTTTATCGACGCAATATGACGTCGGTAAACGTCGCTACATTTATTTTTTCTGCCAAATTTGGCGACGCAGAGTCGGTAAACGTCGCTTGTTTAAGCGACGTTTACCGACATTACAAACGTCGCTACATTATCGACGTTACGACGGTAAATGTCGCTATATTACCGACGTTTATAAGCGTCGGTAAACGTCGGTAAGTCCGACGATTAGCGACGACTTATCAATCAGCGACTAGGATTTCCGCGACAAGAATAAAACGTCGCTAAATACGTCAGAATTTGTATTTAGCGACGTTTTATACCACTTTAGCGACGTTTTGTGCCGTCGCTAATTTGACATATTCTAGTAGTGTTCGGACTGACGCTCTGAGCAGCAACGACAGGCTGATGCTAAGCTGATGCCAAAGGTGGTGATGGCATCATCAGTGGGGAGTTTCTTATGAATCGCTCTCCAAATAAGAAAAGACCATTTTTTGGGGATACATGACTGCCAATAGGTCCCAGAAATATTCGAAGGTAAATTAGTGCCACGAACTGCCCCTGGCCAAAACCAGAGAGGACTCGCCGTTAGCTATCAACGACCACTTAATCAGGTCTGGCTCCATGCTAATCTCTAAACCGGAAGAGATCAACGCACCGAATGTCTCATCACCAAGCCGATCTAGAAGCATCCCCCAATTTCACGCTCCAGAGCTATCCCAGAAGTCTCTAATCTTGTGTCACGACCCACACCCTAGAGTAAGGGCACGAGACGTGGGTACGTCCAGCCTACGCCGCAGTATCGACGGTAGAACGCTGTCCTAGGTCAACATCTAACAATATAAAGGTACATGTACAGTATATACTCTCCGAATGGAGGTGACATAGCAGATACAGTCTCAATCACATCTAAGGTAGAGCATGATAAAGATAGATAAAACATAAAATCCACAAAGAGATACAGCCGATAGAAGTCTAAGTGTCTAAGATACACAAACCCAGAAAACATCTCAAATCTCAAATACAGTAATCCATAAAGTAAATACAACTCAAGACAACTGAAATAACTATCTATACAACCTCTACTGTGTCTCCTCTAGGCTAGCAGGCAACCTCCAGGCTATCTGTAAAATTTATCAACAGGTCCAGTCAGGACAGGAGCGAGTACAGTACATCTCAACAAATCATAACAGGCTAGAAAATATAAACATGCTAAAGAGTAAGATACAGGAAACTGAAGGAATAACATGATGTAAAAAGAGAGAGACTGTAAGTAAATAGCTACAGTATATAGAGAACTAACAGTGACTAGTGATTCAGAGCACAAGATGGTTATGTAAACGGCACGATGTTGTACACGAGTAATCTAAAGAGGGCGTACACGAGTAATCTACTGGATTGATTACATAACCACTTCTACTCTCCCGCCCCAATCAATACACAAGGATCTAGCCAAGTTATGTTATTGTACACGAAGGTCATGTGAATACATAAATATACACGATTTCACATATTTCGTACACGAATGTCACGAATACACGGAGTACACGATGCTCACGATAAAGTACACGAACACGAAATACCCGATGTATCCGCTAAGGGATAACATCGCACGACAAGATCCATATAGTACTAATCCGTGTTTTCAACGTGTCAGCATCATGTAAAGTAATTTAAAACAGAAAATATAATCCTAAACAAGATATGAAATGATCAGAGAATGTACTCGCCTGATAACCTGAACAGCTGATAGGTATAGGGGTCCAACTGAAGCCACATAGTCTTATTTAAAGCAACACAGGTTACAAGGTGTTCAAGTTGTAATAAATGAATCTCTACAAGCAATCTATATTATTCTAGGCTCTTCTAAGTCAAATCAACTCTAGGTCAACTCTGGTCAACAATTTAGTCAAACTAGGTCAAGTGGTGACTTACAGTTAACTTTTGGTCAACTGGTCAACTCTGGTCAAACAGGGTCAATTCTAGTCTAATTATTAAAGATATAAAGTGTACTTCGTTATTTGTACGTCGAAACTTATGACACGTAAATCGAGATAAGATGATCAACGATAAAGTTAATAATCTTATTATAGTGATCCACGTGTCCAACTTGTCAATTTCAGCGATATGAGATCACTGGAATTGACTGATCTCAGTTTCGTTGTACCAATCCCGAAATACGAACATTATAAGAATTAATTATTAATTAATTATAAAAAGGTTAAACACAGAGAAATTATCAACAAACTTTGTCGGACGATGAAATAAATATCGCCAACGTGTCCAGAATGGTCAAATTAGCTAGGGTAGCCTATCCATCGGTCCAATTTGGACACAAGGGCAAAAAGGTAATTTCGGATCAAAACGATATCCGTGTCGGAGCCGTTTTGCACCGAAAAACGTGCAAGAAAATAAGTCTACAAAATATATCAAATTATATGTCCACGAAACTAGAATGACGACACGAACCCAACGGTATATCCAGAATTGGATTCTGTTGACCCGATCTCAATTTAGTCCGTTGACCAGAACATTAAAATTCCGGTTTGCACAGAAATGCGTGCCGGAGCCAATGTTCTCAAAACTTA
The DNA here is from genome assembly GCA_029216955.1 of Iris pallida. NCBI lineage: Eukaryota > Viridiplantae > Streptophyta > Magnoliopsida > Asparagales > Iridaceae > Iris > Iris pallida. The sequence continues at coordinate 7,367,412 of JANAVB010035417.1, read as the reverse complement.
GCAAACTATATGTCAACGAGTCCAGAATGACGATACGAACTCAACGGTGTATCCGGAATTGGATTCCGATGAGTCGATCTCAAAATGACCCGTTGACCCGGATATTGGTATCCGACTTGCACCGAAATACGTGCCGGATCCAATGTCTACTAAAACCTAGCAAATTATATATCAACGAGTCCAGAATGACGATAAGAACTCAACGGTGTATTCGAAATTGGATTCCGATGAGCCGACGTCAAAAAATCCTGTTGACTCCGACGGTAGGATCCGCTTTGCACCGAAATACATGCCAGGGCCCACGTCCTCCAAATCTAACAAATTTTATATGCAAATATGCCAGAACGACACCACGAGTCTACTGGTGGTGTCAGAAATGAAATCTGGGGTTCCGTGTTCAAAAATGGAATTTTATAAGTTGAAAATTACGAATTCGGACGGCCAACTTTGGCGTCGAATTCAACCAATCAAACAAGCTCACAATGAAACGAAACTGGAGGGGTAGTAAGAGGGTTATACCAGCTTCACACAGGAACTGGTAGCATGCCAAATGGAGCTGCGGTTGAGGAGGTACAAGCTGAGGAAGTTGGCTCTGCGAAACTGTCCAAAATTTATACAATTTAAACGGTCAACTTGGTGGCCGGTTTTGATGTATCAAACGATAAAATTAATGGACGAAAACTGAAAGGAGTAAAGATGGATATACTAAGTTTGCGACGGAGTGAAGAAATCGCCGATCCAATGGTCGGATTTCTCAAAAATTGTGCACGAAGTTGCTGCTACGGGACGCCAAATCGGACTTGATTCCGCGCGCGTCACGACGGAAATTCGTGCGAAATGCACAAATCACCTATACGTCGTGCCGGAGAGCGAGGTGGCGGACCCAGGGGGTCGTCGGCGTTCGCCCAGTCGGTGGGGGCACGACCACGGTGGCGGCGGCCGGCGAGGTGGCATGCGCGCGCGGCCAGTGGCCGTTTTTCGGCCGGCCATGCAGCAAAAGCTGCTGCCCGCTGCCGTTGCAGCGCCGCGCGAGGCTGCGCACGGGGCGGAACGGCCTGGCCTGGCCTGGCGACGGCGGGGCGGCGGCCGTAAGGGGCTGAGGTGGTGGTTCAGTGGTGGATTAATAAAGTGGTGGTGGTGGTGATTCATGATGTGGTGGTGGTTGTGATGGTTGGTGTGGAGAAGAATGAGGAGGGAAGGATGGTTTGGCCTGTTGCTGGTGGTGGTCGACGGCCAGCTGGTGGTGGTGGTCGACCACGGCTGGGCTCGGCCATGGGAGGAGCTCGGTTAGGGAAAGGTTGCTGGTGGTGTGCGTGTTAGCAAAATATGAGAGTTGGAGAGAGAGAGGAGTAATAATTGTTGAGAGGGAAATTAATGAGTGGGGATAAAGTAGAGAGAGAAAGTAAGTTTCTAAAGCTAGGGCCGGCCATATGTGAGGAAGGGGTTGGGGAGTTTATCATGTAGGAAATGAGTGTCTAGGATTAATTAGGAGGATCAATGGCTAGGATTAATTATAGGGAAATTGGTCATTCTAGGGATTTTTAATAAAGAAAATTTTCCATTAAATATTAAAAATAGGTAGAATGAGTATTTAATATTTTTTAAGGGTAATGAGGCTGAGGGTGTCATGATGGAGGGTAACATGGAGCTGGGGTTGGGTCCAGTCGAGCCGGGTTGGGTCAAAATCGGACATGGCGCAATAATCGAATTTAAATAGGTGTTGATGATCATGGATAAATAAGTAGCACGTGGGGATTCCAATAAATATGACACAAGTGTCATACGGGTAGTAGGCTCAATGTGGGTCATGTCCATATTTAGGGTTGTCAGGTTTGGATCGACAGGGTAGCCACAATTCAAGTCGAAATATAAATGTGATACCGTGGGGTGAAATAAAATCGGGTCACGTGTCAGAAAAGTTGTGTGAAGCAAAAGAAGCACAAAAGGGTGTGTCTGAGTGGGACACGAAGGTCATGAGTGAAGTGTGTCTCGAGTAGATCATACATGAGAAGTTGGTTTCAAGAAAATGACTGGTCTGGTGCTCCCAGATTAAAAGTCACGATAACGTGCTAATAATGATCAAGGAAAAGAGTGGGAAAATCAATTAATAATCAAATGGTCTAAATCGACTCGAAGTTCTGCGAAGCAAAAAGAGTACAAGAGAACAAGTTTGGATGAGACATTATATACCATCATGAAGGTAATCCTGTCCACTACAAAACTCGTGAATAAGATTTCCAGAGTTGAACATCCCTGACACTCCAAATGTCAAAGGCACGAAAAAGTACATTTAAAGATAATAAACAGAATAATTTATTTATTGAAACTAAATCAATCAGAAATATTAAAAAAATCAATCCAAAATTCAGGGTGCTCATATCTTGCTGTTGTTTGTGACTCCCGAGAGAGGAAGAAGCAGACTGTTGCCGACCCATCTCTCTTGGAAAGCACAAGCCTCTACTGAACCCAGCTGGAGACGGATGAACAGTTCTGCCAGACGTCGGCCAATCAGAATGTGATGCCAAGAAGCAGAGGATCTGTTGTTGGTAGTCGCGACCGTCGGGTGAAAATGCTTAAAATATTTAGCCTTCATAAAACGGGTCCACAGAGAATTGGTCGCACGCAGTTTACACCATAGTTTCATAGAACAAGCATCAACTATGTGTTTCAATCTGCTAAAACCGATCTCGCCCTCAGCGGTAGGTCTAGCCATGGTGTCCCAGCTGGCCCAATGATGCTTCTCTTTACCCTCACTATGTCCCCAAAAGATGTTGGCAAAATAAATTTCGATGGAAGTGAGGACCTTCTTGGGTGGAGAACACGCGACCAAGGTGTAAATCGAGACGGAGGACAACACGTGCTGAAACAAAATCTTCTTTCCTCAGGAGAAAAGAGTCGCATTGTGCCATCCCTCGATCTTTTTCTTGATTTTGCTCACCAATCCATCAAAAATGCCCGAGTTCATTCTACCATACACCAAAGGACATCCAAGGTAGTCGAAAGGTGGGTAGGCGACCGAAAAAGACGTGATGTTGGTTATGGTAGAGTTGTGAGCTCTGTCAGCTTTATGATGCGCATATATAACACTCTTGTTAGAGTTGACATGTTGACTTGAACATCTGGTGTATCTCATCAGTGTGTTGTTGACCGCCTCCACGGATCCCACGTCGTCTGACACGAATATGAGGATGTCATCAGCGTAAGCCAGATGGGTGATGACCGGGCACCCACTAGTGGTGTGGTGGTGTTGAAAATCGGGGGCTCCGACCAGTTTATTCAGGTTTTTACTCAGCGCTTCTGCAGCAATGATGAAGATGGTGGCCGAAAGAGAGTCTCCTTGTCTAACTCTCCGACTAGCTTTAAAAAAACCATCGGCTTGGCCGTTGATGACAGTGGAGAACCAAGAGTTGCTGATCGATCTCCAAACCATGTCGATCCACTTTTCTTAGAACCCGAAGGCCCTGAACACCCAAATCATAAATTGCCAATCAAGTCTATCATATGCCTTCTCCATATCTAGTTTGATTGCGATATTCCCGCCCCTATTCGGGAACTTCATGCAGGTGATCATCTCTTGAGCCAGCAAGATATTGTCAAGAATGTTCCGGCCACGGACGAAGCCACTTTGTTCATCTAAAATGATCTTGGAAGGAGACCGGCCATACAGTTGGCTATAATCTTAGATATAATTTTGTTGGTGAAGTTGCACAGACTGATGGGACGAAAATCCCAAAAGGTTTCTGGATTGTCTTTCTTGGGGATTAGAATAAGGTTGGCGTTGGATATCGACTTGGGATACTTGACGCCTTGAAAGAAGGCGATAACTGCCTCCACCAAGTCCTGCTTAATGATGTCCCAGCAGGATCTGAAGAAGACACCGGAGAAGCCGTCCGGACCAGGCGCACTGTGTTCCTGCAGTGACCAAATAACGTCTTTAACTTCTATCTCGGAAGGCAGCATCTGAAGATCTGTGTTATTGGTGTCTTCTATCAAACACGGAATAGCAACGAGGAAATCTTCGTCCTTGGTGATATCCTCTTTGGAGAATAGCTGGGAGTAGTACTCCGTGGCAGCATTATGGATGTCTTTTTGTCTTTAAGAGTGTTACCGCTCTCGTCTATTATCTGGTGAAGGATGAGTTGGTTTTTGCGCCCCTTAACACATGAGTGAAAATAACTAGTGTTTTACCTCCCTCTATATCCCAGGTGTTCTAGCTTTTTATTTCCAGATTCCTCTTCAACTTTATGCCGGAACTTCAAGAGAGCTCTAGTGAGGTTAAGGGCGGCGCGGGCCAAGGGTGAACCGTTATAGAATCTCTGCACGAGCCACATCATCCTTCGCCAAACTGACCGCTTGGAAGATGTCACCGTAAGCAGCATTGCTCCGTAGAGAGAGATATGCTATCATCATGCACTTGTACACTTTTTGGTGCATGATGATAGCATGGGAGGGTGACACATAGCCACCACTCATAGGGTGGCACCTCAACTCCCTATATATATATATATATATATATATATATATATATATATATATATATATATATATATATATATATATATATATATATTTATGAAAGAAGGTAGTTATAGAGAACGCTCGCACCGGAAATCGATCTCCTGACCACTTGGGCCGCATGCCTCACCACTACCACTAGGCTAGAGGATCATTGGCATATATATATATATATATATATATATATATATATATATATATATATATATATATATATATATTTTATATATATATATATATATATATATATATATATATATATATATATATATATATATATATAAGCGGATCAAAAGCCCCCCTTAGAAAAATTCCTAAAAACCCCCCTCACTCTCGGCCGTAATTTAATGTTAATATTAACATTAAATACTAAAATTAAGATTAAACTTAACATTAAAATTAATATTAACATTAACATTAACATTAATATTAGCATTAACATTAACATTAATATAAAAATAAAAATAAAAATTAATATTAACATTAACATTAATATTAACATTAATATTAATGTTAATATTAATATTAAATTACGACCGAGAGTGAGGGGGTTTTTTAAGGGGAGATTTTGTATGGTTGAGATGGAATTGTATGGTTGAGATTAAATGACTTAAAAAGGTGGTGGGATCTACACCTTTTAATCTCAACCACAAAATTCAAATCCAATATATAAAACATAGGATTGTTGTCACTCCCCGATCATGGAATACATATTTTAATACATAAACCGATAATTTGTATTTACCTTGTATTTATACTATATTTATTATGCAGTATTTCTTCATGCATTTCCCAAAATATTCGACAAAATATTATTTCGTGATTTATTTTCTGCATTTGGGCCTACAGTTTTGGCTCATTTGGGCAACCTATTTTTGGTTCACCAATGGTTCATCTTGAACCCTTTGGTTCATCATGAACCCTTGGGTTCAAGATCTTTATATATAACTCATCTCATTCTCTCTCCTCTCATTATTTTCTCTCATTTATTTCCTCCACCAACCAAGGCAAGTACCAACTTGCTCAAGAGATGGATCCATAAATTTTTGTCAATGTTTCTTACAAAATTACTTGTCAAAATATGTTCTTCTCCTCAACCTATACTAGTTTAGAACTTAAAAATTTTCATTTTGAAGCTTTGATTTTTGTAGATCTAAGTATTAATCATTTTCGAATTTCCTTGATTTTGATCTATTTTCGTTGGGGTTTTGTGGGTTTTGATGCTTCCATGTGGAAGAGAATTCAATTTTACTCAAGTTAGAACTTTGAAAACCTAGATTTGGTTTTGATTTGGTCAAGTTATGAGAATTGAAAGTTTTTGGTGTTCTTGAGGATGCTCTCAGCCTGGAGGAGAAGACCCTTCAGCCTGCGCTCTTTAGCGCAAGGTTGAACTGCGCAGCTCGTCTCTTGATGAATTGCGCAACCCTTCGGCCAGCGCATTGCGCTGAGCTGAACTGCGCTGGCGCAGTCTGACCATGCGCAACCTGACCCTGCGCAGTCTGACCCTGCGCGATCTGATCATGCACAACCTGACCCTGCGCAGTCTGACCCTGCACGATCTGACCCTGCGCAACCTGACCCTGCGCAGTCTGACCCTGCGCAGTCTGACCCTGCGCGATCTGACCCTGCGCAACCTGACCCTGCGCAATCTGACCCTGCGCAACCTGACCCTGCGCGACCTGACCCTGCGCGATCTGATCCTGCGCAACCTGACCCTGCGCAGTCTGACCCTGTGCAACCTGACCCTGCGCGACCTGACCCTGCGCGATCTGACCCTACGCACTCTGACCTGGACTCCCCTATATTTTATATTATTTTTATTATATATATTGCTTATATATATGTAAATGTTAGTGTATGCTATATATCCTTACGCCTTTTGTCCTGAGCATGATATGAGCACTAATGTGACCCCGGTGAACAAAGTGTTCCTACCTGATACATGTACCTGAATGTCCCAGTTCTTGTTCATGCTCGACAAATGACTCGTAACTCCACGTGGCGTATTTGCAATGATGCATTACTCTAAGGAGGGTAGAACATGTTGATATACTGATTGACATGGATCCTCTTTGGGGTACTCGTACTTGAGTACGACTTTTAGGAGGATAATCATGCAGGCCACAGCATGTGAGTCCATGATTTCACCTAGGGTTAAATTAGGCAACTAAATATACTAGATGCATGGGGAGGGCAAAATCTCGAGATCGTGTTACACCAGCCGCCTTGAGATATTGACTCGACGCGCCGGCTGGTCTCCACGTATACTGTGTCATCTGCAACGAGTGGATGACTGTATCCGATTAATTCCTGCTATATATTATATGTTTAGGCAAGGTGGCCTTACGAGGGACCTGTGCTCAATCATACCTGTCTACGCGAACCCCTGGGTTGGCTAGCCTTGCTGGAAAGATACGATCTGAGGATTTCTAAATAACATGATGCGAGGATAACCTCGTCCCACTAGAAACTCGTAGACTTGATTGGCCGTAAAAATGACTTGCTTGTATCCTATTACCTTCCGCGAATAACTGAGGGAAGCGGACTGTCATGGTACGTGATCCAACCCATGTTCTTGTATGATTGTTGGGTTGGTTATCGTTCTATGACAGGCTGTGGACCGAAGTTATGAACGGAGACTTATTCTGGTTGTGAAGTGCTACTTCTGTGAATGACTGAGGAACATGGTCTATCATGGTACATGATCCAACCCATATTCTTGTTTGATTGTTGGGTTGGTTATTGTGCTGTGATGGACTATCGACCGAAGTCACGATCAGGAGATTTTATTGTTTATACCTTTTAACTTATGCAAAAGTTATAGAGTATGACACATCCCGACTCCATGCGGCACCTTTTGTCCTTGTTTGGTTGTAAGGGTGCCATATGGGTTCGAAGATGTAGCGCTACCCTATAATAGTAGCATAAGTATTACTATTATCAATCATTCTATTAACTGGGTTTTTAATCTTAACTCTTGTGCCCCTTTGGCGGTACTTGCTATTCGGGGCTGACCCCGCTGGTTTTGTTTGGCCATATCTCGTAGCAGAGCCCGAGGACACGATCTTCCTCCCTGACATCCATGGTACATACTAGGAGCATGGCGGTTCGGGGACTCGAGTGGGTTTCTTCTCCACCACTCCTGCTTATACTTTTGCGGCGTTTAGCCACCGGCACCTGTTAGCCGGATTACTTGATATTTTGTGTCAGTACATGATTGTAATTAAACAGACTGCAGCTGTGTATAATTTTGTACTCTTGACTCTCTGAGACAGCTAAATTATAAAGCTAGTCTCTCATGACCATTTTGATGAAGCGTCGGGGACGCCTTACTGCTTTATCTTTAATGTTCATTTAGTTGCTGATGTGACTTGATTGATTGAGACATAGAACTCTGTGGGACCATAGGAGACTTGATTGTAGCATGTACCCCCTAGTCTCTCGACAGCCACGATCGCCGTATGACGTTACGTACCTCATATGGAGTAGCTGGCCTAATCCGTCTCCATATTTCGGTACTGGGGCGTGACAATTGTTCTATAATAAAAACCAACCAAGATTTGGAGCATATATATATATATATATATATATATATATATATATATATATATATATATATATATATATATATATATATATATATATAAAACCGCATTGGAGTGTGTGCGTGTGTGATATATATATATCCACACACGCACACACTCCATTGCGGTTATATAAAATATAAATACACACACACACACACTCCAATGAGGTCATAGCCTAACTACCTAAATGTTATATAAGACCGAGGCAACCGTCCTGGGAGAGGTTGCTAGTTCAAGGAACGGGGACGAATTTTAATTTCCTTTAGAGAGAATTGAGTGGGGAGGCGTGGGTGGTGCATTTGAGCCGGAATGTAACATTCAAACTGAGATGCGTAGCTAGTGCGTTGCGGTGCGGCTGTGACTACGTGAGGTCTTTCAGGGGTGGCCCTGGCCCAGGCCAGACCGGACGACGGCCCAGGGTCCCCTGACGAAAGGAGGCACCAACATGGAACTGTCTATAATTGAACTAGTATGTATAATGTGTTTTTTTTAAACAAAAAAGATTTGTGGTGTAGTGGTTATAATGCTAGACTTATATTTAAGAGATCCTTGTTCAGATCCTCAACAGCTCAGGGTCGGCCATGAGGTCTTAGGGTCGGAAGGGGCCTTCGAGCCGAAATGTAGCCTTGGGACTGCGATGTTGCCCTCAGATGATATATATATATATATATATATATATATATATATATATATATATATATATATATATATATATATATATCACTGACTCATTATACGGATTTAAGAAATAAGACTTAATTTCAACTTGAACTAGACAAATATCTCAATCATAGTTCCATAACTTAATATCTTATAATGCTAGACTTATATTTAAGCGGTCCTTGGTTCAAATCTTGACTACAACAAAAATTTATTTTATTTATATATTTATTTTTACATTATGTATGTGGGGTCCATTTTGAAAGTTTTGTCTCGGGCCCCCAACAGCCCAGGGTCGGCCATGAGGTCTTAGGGTCGGAAGGGGCCTTCGAGCCGGAAAGTAGTCTTGGAACTGCGATGTTAGTGCTCTCGAATTATATATATATATATATATATATATATATATATATATATATATATATATATATATGACTCAATATACAGATTCAAGAAATAAGACTTAATTTAAATTTGAAATAGACAAATATCTCAATCATAGTTCTATAACTTAATATCTTATCAAAGTTAACTGAAAACAGTAAATAACAATAATATCCCCCATTCTCTTTCGTCCCCTCTCTCCTCGGTAGCGGCGGCGAGGTGGCAGTTGTGGCACGACAATAGGGTGCAGAGGTACGACGCGGCAACAAGTGGGGGGGGGGGGGGGGGGGGGGGGGGGGGGGAGACGAGACAATAGGGGACGGAGGGACGACGCATCAGCAAGGGGCAGAGGCGACGATATAGCAGGGGCGATGCTGTGTGTTATGGAGGGTTAATACATTTTTAATGAAAAAATAATCCATAACTGATGGAGGATATCAACTTAAAAATATTCAATAGTTTATGGTATTGAGTTGTCTAGTAAAAAATAAATTTAGGGTATTAATTTTAAAAATTGGAGTAGTTAAGACTATCAAATTGAAATTTAGCCAAGAAATAATACTTTCAGGTTTGCTTAATTTTTTAGGAATATTGATTAATTAACATGATACTAAAGCCAAAAAAAAGATTTGATTCCTCTTCTACTAATTAAATTGACTATATTGTCTAACTTTTCAAGTGTGGTACTTCTTTCGTTGGACATTCTGAGAAATCATGCAACTAAAACCTTGATTAGGGTATATAGTTGCACATTATCATAGGCCGACTGTACAGTGTACAGTATGAGCACGAAGATTTGGGGATGCATATGCACATATAGCCATTATTTTTGGGTCAAATGTTGTGTAGCCGAACCCATAACATGGTTGCATAAAAATGGCGATTAATGTTCCAATAAATGGTTTATTATCGGCAAATTCCTCATAGATTGCCACCAAAATATTTATGATCTTGAAACCAATATTATTCGATCTTCTAGTGATTAACCTCCGTTTAATAGTTGCAAAAGGCTACTACTACTCTCCCTTGGTTCGTCCTTTCTAATAAGAAAATATTTAACATCTCGACATATTTGCGTGTTCTTAATTATGGCTAATTAATTAATTAGACAAGCATTGTTTTTGTAGTTAAGCCATGCCGGCTGATAATTTCTTTATTACAAACGCCAAAGAAAACTCAGGCTCTTTTGTCGTCGCGCAGAACACTAAGTACGCTTAGTATTTTAATTAAGCTCCATTAGGAGTGACCCACTTCGATTAAAATTAAGCAAAGTCTTTGGTTTATGATCTCATCTCTGCTAACCTCCAATTAAAGTAAGTAGCCTTATATATATATATATATATATATATATATATATATATATATATATATATATAGGCAGTGCTAGATATATTTCTAGCAAGACAAATGGAAATGGCAATGGCAATGGCAATGGCAACGGCAATGGAGGAAGGGGAGCTCGACAACTCCGGCTGCAGCTCGACTTCCACCGCCGCCGACGACGACAAGGGGGGCTGTGTCTGGAACGACTGGTCCCCCGTCGCCAATTGGGGTCCCCTATCAGTTGACGATGCCGGCGACTTCGACGGCTTGATCGAGTCGATGATGTGGGTCGACGACGACAACTCGACGGCTTACGAGCCGTCGAGTAGCACGACCACTCGTGCCAGCTCCCCGTCCGGCGCCGGCGGCGAGGATCTGAAGCAGTGCCGCGAGGGCAGCGACGACAAGGGGCTCCGGCTGGTGCACTTGCTGATGGCCGCGGCCGAGGCGCTGGCCGGGGCCCACGGCGGCCGGGATCTCGCCCGGGTGATATTGGTTCGGCTCAAGGAGATCGTCCCCCCGGCCGCGGCCGGCGCCGGGACCAACATGGAGCGCCTCGCCGCGCACTTCACGGACGCGCTGCAGGGCCTGCTCGACGGAGGGGCGCGCGCGGGCGCTGCCGCGGGCAACGGCAGCGCCCGCGACGATCCCATGCAGCAGCAGCCGGGCGACGTGCTCGCGGCGTTCCAGCTGCTGCAGGACATGTCGCCGTACGTGAAGTTCGGGCACTTCACGTCCAACCAGGCCATCCTGGAGGCCGTCGGCGGCGACCGCCGCGTGCACGTCGTGGACTACGACATCGCGGAGGGGACGCAGTGGGCGTCGCTGATGCAGGCCCTCGTGTCGCGCAAGGACGGCCCCCCGCCCCCGCACCTCAGGATCACCGCGGTCACCCGGGCCGCGGGCGGGGGGACGCGGAGGCCGGCGGGAGCGGCGCAGGAGACGGGCCGGAGGCTCGTGGCGTTCGCCGCGTCCATCGGGCTGCCGTTCTCCTTCGGCCAGTGCCGGCTCGACCAGGACGAGAGGTTCCGGCCCTCCGCGATCAAGGTGGCGAAGGGGGAGGCGGTCGTCGGCAACTGCGTGCTCCACCCGCACCGGTCCTCCGCGTCCGTGGCGTCGTTCCTATCGGGCATGGGCTCGCTCGGCGCGAGGCTCGTGACGCTGGTCGAAGAGGAGGAGGAGGTGCGGAGAGTCGGAGACGACGAGTGCGGGTTCGTAGCACGGTTCATGGACGAGCTTTACCGATACTCGGCCGTGTGGGATTCCTTGGAGGCGAGCTTCCCGGTCCAGGGAAGGGCCCGGGGGCTCGTCGAGAAGGTGATCCTCGGCCCGAGGATCGCCGGCGCGGTGGGGAGGGCCTACAGGCGGAGGGAGGAGAAGGGGGCCGGCGGAGGATGGAGCGACTGGATGGCGGCCGCCGGCTTCCGCCGCGCCGTGCTCAGCTTCTTCAACCACTGCCAGGCCCGGCTGCTGCTCGGGCTGTTCAACGACGGGTACCGCGTCGAGGAGGACGAGCCGAACAAGCTGGTCCTGTGCTGGAAGTCGCGCCGGCTCGTCTCGGCCTCTGTCTGGTCCGCTCCTCCTGCCCCTCCGCCGCCGTCTCCGAATTCTAACTCGACGTGTGGATTTGCCGCCGGCGAGCAAGATGCCGGGCTGCTGTGTTCTTCTTAGTTTGTTCTGTCATCAGTGTGTTTCCTTGGTCATGTTCAAAATTTTAATTTCCCTCCCTCCTTTAGTATCAACTAATGTTAGTGTCAGTAATGATCGTATCTATGAATAAAATGATAGCTTTACCCATATATTAAGTTAAATTATTCTAATACCTTCCCAAACTATAATGGGTGGCTTTTTTGATATCTTAACTTGGGCTCAATTGCTTCGGTGGTACTCCAAGTTATATCCTATTAACAATAAAGTACCTAATGTATTATTTCTTACTTAAAAGTAACACACCTTATAATTAAGGTGTATCACAGTCCCTGTACCAACTTTTCGTCAAGTTGCTAACGGAAATGGGCTCAATTACTTCGGTGGTACTCCAAGTTATACCCTATTAACAATAAAGTACCTAATATATTATTCCTTACTTAAAAGTAACACACGTTATAATTACGGTGTATTACGGTCCATGTATCAACTTTTCGTCAAGTTGCTGACGGAAATGTGAAGTGGCGTGTACACGTGTGTAGTCCACATGTACACTCAACCTAGAATAATCATATTTGACCTTCATCTGTCTCTCTTTCTCTCTCTCTCTCTCTCTCTATTTGATCGACACACTCCGACGAAAAAACGAGGCCACCGAGAGACGCGGACGACGAGGAGACGAGCGGTGCGGCTGAAGACCAAGCTACCGGAGCATTCGCAGATGGGTACCTCTCTCCCTTGCTCTCTTCTTATTATTCTTCTTCATTTTCGAATCTCACTTTGTTTCTCTTTATTACCGAAACACTAAATTTTGAAAAACCTCGAAGTAGAGTAGAGCAACATTAGAGGAAAACCCTAACCAGTAGTTATTATTATGGAAACCCTAAAGTAATTTATTGTGTAAACCATGCAATAATTTATTGTGGAAACCCTAAAATAAAAGAAGAGCCGATCCTAAAAATGTTTATGCTGACAAAATTGCAGCAAATGAAGCAAGTGAAATGGAATGAGATCTTGCGAAGATCCCATGTTATTGCGAAGGAACTTTTCTGTGCAAATTATTCACTGCAAATACACCTTGGAATCGTGGGTGCCAATTTTTAAAATGTGCAAAGGAGGTAAGATGTGATTTTTGGTGTTGGACTGATGAACTTCAGTTATGTCGTTGCGAAGCCGGATTTTGCAAAATACGAACATCAAAGGTGCCTAGGAGCTTAGGTCAAAAATTCTACTGTTGTCCATTATCTACTAGTGTAAGTGAAACATACTTTTCTTTGTACATTAATATAAATTAATTATTATTTTTTGCTATTAATGTGTAACTTACAATTGTAATTTCTTTCTTCAATACGTGTAGAGGAAAAATCTCGGTTGTGAATACATTAGGTACTTTATTGTTAATAGGGTATAACTTGGAGTACCACCGAAATAATTGAGCCCATTTCCGTTAGCAACTTGACGGAAAGTTGGTACAGGGACTGTGATACACCTTAATTATAACGTGTGTTACTTTTAAGTAAGGAATAATACATTAGGTACTTTATTGTTAATAGGGTATAACTTGGAGTACCACCGAAGCAATTGAGCCTCTTAACTTGTGACTAACTCAATTCTGACGCTCAAGCCTTATAAGCTTATCTTTTTACAAAATATGCTATAACGATAATATATTTAAATAGATTAGAAAAAACAAAAGGAGTTTGGAGAAATTTGGAAAAACGAAGCTTTTCTTCAGTGGCACTTGCGAAAATCCGACGGAATGGGGTAGATTTATCTTTTCAGAAAATCCAACTGGATTTTCGCCAGTGCCACTAGCGAAAATTGAACAACGGTTTCGTTCTTCCAAAATTTTTCAAAATTCTTTTGTTTGCCTAATTTATTTAAATATATTATTGTTATAGTAAATTTTCTGTTATCTTTTAAGTCCTTTTCGTCAATTTTGAAGCGCATCAGGACTGCTTCTAATGATTATCTGAAACTACAAGTATTTAAATTGTGTTGTTATACTGTAAGAAATATTTTTTGAGTGGTCTCGATATACTTCAAAATTGATAAAATATGTTTAGAAAAAGCAATTTATAAGATTGAAGTACCAAAATTAAACAGTAAAAAGTTAAGACAAGGTGCCAAAAACACTCTTGGAACGACATTAGGATAATTTAGCCTATATCTTATAAACCTTGTCATGACAGTGGCAATGTTACTATCAGTATTTGCAAGTTATATTTTACATTCATGATCATTGAAGCCTTCTTCTTCTCCAATCAAAATGGAGAACTATGGAGCATAAAAGTTGTTTGGTATTTTTTTTAAATACACGGCTCCTTTGTTCTTGGGGCTTGTTGAGACGTCTACCTCTCCATTCTCAAAGGAGTTAGATGGACTATAGAGATTGGGGTCAACTCCTAATCGATTCTACATCTGCCAACATTCCTTCCAAATCAAGGGAATTAAGTACCATAAACTTCTCCGATTGTACCTCATGGATCAACTTCCAATTCAAGTCATGTTTGATCCATATCATACATAAATAAAATATTTTAGCAAATGTCACATTATAAATATAAAACTAATATATATATATATATATATATATATATATATATATATATATATATATATATATATATATTTTGAAACATCCAAGAAAATAACAGCCAGAAAAGTATATATAACTGCAAAATGAGCAAGAGAAAGAGTTGAAAATAACAGCCAGAAAAGTATATATAACTGCAAAATGAGCAAGAGAAAGAGTTCATCATAAATCATGAATCATCAAAGCTTGCAACAAAGCCATCAACCAGAAGAACTAAAAGAATTATTACAATGGTCTAAGTATATAGAAGACAAAGTTAAAATGAGAGAAATATTGGGGACAATATGGTTGTTGAAGATTACGATGGTTATAAAATGAAAATAGGAGAAAGAAAGAGAAGATTTGCAACATTTCTTTTTTCCTTCATTTTCACATAATCACCATCCAATTTTTCTTCTATTATTGGAGTTGGTGGGCACGGGTCGAACCGGGTCCAATTTTATGAATCCAGACCGGACCCGTTAATTGGCAGACGGGACGGTACGGGTCCAAAAAATATTGGAACCGGAACGGACTCGACCCGTTCGAAACGGGGCCAAACTGGACCGACCCGCGGGTCCAAACGGATCAAAAAAGTTTTTAAAAAATTCTAGAATAGTAAACATTTACATATGTCCTCTTATCTATAAGAACAAAACAAGTCTTATAAATAAAATTTTAATTTTCCTCCCTCCTTTAGTGATCAACTAATGTTTAGGGTGTTGTATGATATGTCGAAAAAATTAAATTTCCTCCTAACCTTATTTTTACTCAATTCATTGGTTACTTAACTAGTCATTATATTCATGTTAAATGACAATTATTTGTTGTTGAATATGACTAGATTTATTAGCCTATTAAATCCTATTAACCCTTACCCTCTTTAGTTTTTTGTAATGGCTAATTTATTAGCCTATTCAATAATTTTAAATGGTTTTTATTAGTTGGCTTTGGGTATGGTTTCCTCTAGATGTATATATATGTATCATGGTTGCTCTATAGAAGATATAGAGAGATAGAAAAATGACTAACAAAGTTCTTAATTTTTTCATCCTCCTACCTCCTTTCATTTCTATTCCAATCGTTTCTACTCTGGGCAAGAGCTAAGTCAGGGTCATTCTTCCGGAGTTGTGTGCAACAATGGGAAGCCGGTAGCAAGGGGGTTTTACCACTAGGAGGATTCGAGAGGAAGTCTGCACATAGACCTCGAATATTCTCTTAGGGCAATGCTTCGTGCATGACTTTCCCGTAGACCGGTAACTCTAATCTTTTGTTATATTGTTTACAGGAATCGAGGTATATTTGTTATCTAACAATCTAAGAGAATACTCATGTGGTTATTTTATATGACTTGTTTAATATTATTTTATATGTCTTGTTTAACGTTAAAATAACTATTGAAATGATACATGTTATATTTTAATTTAATCATACCGATGTTGGATACTTTCATCTTGTTGTGTACGTTTCTTATTACATGCAATTTTACATACTGTCATCCATAAATATTTGGTTAAGGTACTTGTATAGTTATTTTATTTAGACTACTGGATTCCATCTGCAAGAAAAAAAAATTTCTTTTGAAACTTCTGGGCAACAATTTAAGCCTGCTCCTGGAAATAAATAGTCTATGGACGTATTACTTCATTAGTAAAAAGTTTGTAAATACAAAAGTTGTAGTCATGCTTGGGTGATTTATGATAAATTAGTAACGCTACATACAAACCTATAAGCATTCATGAAGAATATGCACATTTGATTGTAGCGTCAATTGAAAATGAAATTTGAAGTATTCTGCAATCATCTTTGGTTTCTTGAAACTCGGTATGTGTTTTCTTTTTCTTTTTTCCAACATACTCTTTTCTCTAGCTTGATTCAGTATTATCATGCATGTCATTAAACATCAATGACTACATATGCACTTAGAATTATATGCATAAGAAAACACTTTATCATTAGAAAATAAAATAAATGTCGTTTTATTTTCCACTGGTGCCTTAGCTCCCCTGAAATACATATAAAATTATGTCCATGCAAATTTCTAGTTCATGAATTTGTCTCATAATTCAGTATCCATATGTCCTTAAAATTGGTTTTAGTTTTTTCATAATGATTACATCTAAATTTGTAGCAGATCTAACACTTATAGATGCCCACGTAACGGAGAATAAATTTGTACATGTCTATAATTTGTCTTTTTAGCTCACATAGGCTTATTTCATGAGCTATGACTATAAAAATCATAAACGTACAGAGCAGAGAAAGAAAGAATTAAAAGAAAGCATTTGCTACATGTGTTGTTTATTTCTTCTTTGGTTTCATAACTTGTCACCTTTTTGTTTGGCTTGACATGCTCTTTGTGTTATTGTTTACATCAAATTGCTAGTATATACGTTTGTCAGCAAAATTTGATAGCACAATCTTGAACAAACATATTTTCTTAAGTATATAACATATTGATATGTTCTCTGATACATAAGATGTCTAATTTATCATAATTATTGATAATTATGCTTTTATCATTGGTGTTATTCAGTCATATGCAATGACTTCTTTAATCAATGATAATTCTTTAACAGTCTTATAGAATATAATATCATTAGAAAGCTCCAAATAATATGCTTATTGGCTTACAGTTGTAAATTATGCTCGTTATTTATTTATTTATTTATTTATTTATTTTTATTCATGCATATGCACAACCTGAAAACTTCAAATGATACATGTTGTCATCCATGTTGTGGATGTTATTTTTTTTTGTCCATATTTTTTCCTTTTGGATGAAACACATGCATCATTCTGATTTCTTCAAACAAGACACAAATCATGGTGGCGTTAAATTAATTTAAAATATGTATCAAAGCTACATCCTTATGAATATGAAAAAAAAAAGTAGCTATTCTATTCTTTACAATAGAAATATTATTAGTTGGTTGTGTCCATAAGTTATTGTTACACTTTCTTTTTTGGTTTTCAATGTGTTGAAAATGTTGTATAAATTACTAGTCTACATTTTATACATTTTAGCATTGGAACTTATTTTTGCTTTCGGTTCGGCTTGTATAAAGATCATAAGTTTTAGAAAGTTTGAACAAAGGAGAATGCACGGCCATAAATTGTGTTTGATGTTAAAATAAAATTGGTTGCGTCTCATATATATCATTAATGACAATCTTGATTAATTGAATTGCATTTCTCTCTCTCTCTAACTTGATTCCTTTTCTCCTTTCTAATTACATGGTAAAGACTTGATCTAGACATGTTCTAAATAAAACGAGGGGTGCTCTGGGTCTAATATTTGAGATAGACTACATGTTCCCAAAAGGATGTTAGACTGCCACTTTAGGCTGTTGTCACTTGCGGATATAAATTATATTTTATCCCTAATTGGACTAGAACATAGTTTCCTTAAGTAAAATTGGTTTAGGATATCAACTCTAAATCATATTTTGGTTGATTCTTTATATATATATATATATATATATATATATATATATATATATATATATATATATATATATATATATATATATATATATATATATATTGTTGAATGGAAAAAAAAAAATTTGTCTCGACTATTATAACATTTTTTTTTCTTCCATGAAATATTTATCATCTTTCCGTTTAGTAACTTTATAATAATATTTTGTTAAATAGTTGTGCCAGAATTTGAATATTATTATGTTAAACATATGTTTAAAAATATTTGATTCATTAGAAAATATTTAATTTTCTTGTTAAATGTTGTTGAATTACTTTACTGTTAAAATTCATAGACAACATATATTAGTGTGCCTGAATAAACAAGTTATGCATCGTTTGAAATTTTATTTCTTATTAATATGCAAACTAACATTTTTTTTTACCAAAATATTAGAGATTTTAATTTTTTTCAGAAAGAACATATTGTCCGCAACGAAGCATTAGAGATTGTGACATGTTAAAAAAAAACATGCTAAAGATGAAGTTATGTAATTAAAAAAAAATTCTTTGCTCTATTATTCTGAACTTGAAAGATCAGTATAATTATTCATATGCTCGTGATGCCAGTATCTAGCTGGTGTGCCAAGTGCATCGCCGGAACATGATTATATACCTAGTATATGTCTTTTATGCTTTCTAATAAGAAAGTTTTGTTGCAAAAATTTATTTAAGTGAAAATTTTCATATCTACTATTGTTCCAACTATATTGCAATCATTTGATGTCCTTGTTGTCCATATCATCCTAGAAGGATACTTTACTATTTTTTTTGTTGCATCCATCAAATTTTTGGTTAAAGACAATGATCATTTGATCTAACTTCTTGATAATTTTATAACCATGTGTATGTTTAGAAAGAAACATTTTGTACTCTAGAATGACAAATTATGAGACATACCTAATATCGACATTCGTGCTCCGATCATTTTGGTAGGTAATATTCATATTTACCTACATATTTTATTCATTTTGATTTGTCGAGCGTGTGAGCCAACTTTCATGGTTTATGTATATAGATTATGAAGATGTTCAATGATATTGTTTTTCTTGATTGGTTTGAATATTTAAACCTTAAATGGTTATATTATCACAATATTAGAATTTCTAGTTCAAAAAAAATCACAATATTGTTCAGTCACAGTATTTAGACAAACTTTGTTTTGTTTATATTTCGTGACACTATAATTCTTTGATTCATTCAGACAATTAGTCACTAGAAAATAGTTAGTGAAATTGCAAATTCCTTTGAATCTAAGTTTTTAAAAGTTGAGATTAATTTGGGTACAAGCCGAAAGGGTCCTTCTGTCAACCGGGCGTAAATAGCCCTAAGCGACACGGTATTTAATCGTCCCCCTGTGGACCTCCGCTAGCTGGGAATCGGCCCCTAAGCTAACCCAAGTTGATCAAAACTTGATAAAATAAAGATTTGATAAGGTCAATTAGCAAAATCACTTAAACTATTATTCCATCACTTTAGACTGTCATTTTGTAAAAATGACTTGTAAAGGTAAATCTTTGGAGCCAATGCTGAAAGTTATTGTATCTTACTTTAAGTCATGATAGAGTCAGATAAATTTTTGCTCACCATCCTAATGTCTATATCAACAATTAGTGAAATCATATATTTGTTAAATAATTGTGATGTCACCAAATCTGATTTAGAAAATAACTAAATCAGTCAAATCAGTTCAAGAATATATATTTTTAAGGATATTCTAGACTATAAAATTGTATCATATTAGAT
Source organism: Iris pallida (assembly GCA_029216955.1). Taxonomy (NCBI): domain Eukaryota; kingdom Viridiplantae; phylum Streptophyta; class Magnoliopsida; order Asparagales; family Iridaceae; genus Iris; species Iris pallida. The sequence goes on along the minus strand of JANAVB010035417.1, from coordinate 7,347,495 downwards.
ACTCTTATGTCATAGAAAATCATGTTAATACAATTGGGTAGCTGGCTCATATGACATCTAATCCATTTGTGGATAATTTTTTCTCTATGAGGAGTTTTTATCTCTTTAGTTTATGTAAGAAGCATAGCTAAAGAGTATTATATACTTAGGAATGTTTCAGTTACATCTTGTGCTGAAGTTGTATGACTCAGACTTTTTATACTTTATATGATCAGCATATTTCTATATATGTTTTAAATTATGCTAAAAGTACGATCTTGTGATTTCTAAGATGAACAGGTACCCGCAGCTGCGTTTTAAGACATTAAAAGAGCTCTAAAATAAAAAAATAATATAGTTCTTGACTATAAAGTCATAAAAGAACTTTACAGATCTCTTGACGAAGAGTCTGTTTACTTTTGACGAAGAGTTTATCTAGGAATTTAATCCTAGAATCATCGAGGGGGGTGGGGTTAAGCCCATAAGTAAGTCACCAGCAGTGGCAACCCAACCGAGTCTGACTGGAGATCCCAAGAAGCCGGTTCAATGGGTAGAAACAAGCTGGACTAAGGTGACTTTATGGAACACTGACTCGAGATTAAAATCTCATTAAAATAATGTCCAAGTGGCTGTACATGTGTACAATGATTCCCCATCCCTATGGTGACAGTGTTCTGGTGTGATTTGGTTAGGATGAGTTTTAAAACTCTTAATAGGTCCAAGCATGATTATGCAGGGTTGACTCCAATCACCAACCCTTGGAGGACTTACCTATGTGAGAGGTCGTGAAGGCCGCGACTATATGACAGGGCGATCCTAGACAACTCTCATGAATGTGGAAAAGTGCGCATGGCCAATAAAATGCGCCACCCGATAGACCCAAGAACCTCTAGCGTACTATGTGTGTTATTTTCTGAGTCTGGTTCAAGAAGTCTGATTCAAGGCATAGTTCATCAAGCACTTCTTCAGACAAAGACAATAGTCACTACGTGAGATTCAAGGCTGTAGTCCATCTCATCTATGCATAGTATATAATTGCCCAGAAATTCTCTACTTCTATTCTTTTGAATTATGTTATCTTGTTTTCAAAATTTTGATTTTTTGGGGGGAATTGTTGTATGATATGTCGAAAAAATCAAATTTCCTCCTAACCTTATTTTTACTCAATTCATTGGTTACTTAACTAGTCATTATATTCATGTTAAATGACAATTATTTGTTGTTGAATATGACTAGATTTATTAGCCTATTAAATCCTATTAACCCTTACCCTCTTTAGTTTTTTGTAATGGCTAATTTATTAGCCTATTCAATAATTTTAAATGGTTTTTATTAGTTGGCTTTGGGTATGGTTTCCTCTAGATGTATATATATCTATCATGGTTCTCTATAGAAGATATAGAGATATAGAAAAATGACTAACAAAGTTCTTAATTTTTTCATCCTCCTACCTCCTTTCATTTCTATTCCAATCGTTTCTACTCTGGGCAAGAGCTAAGTCAGGGTCATTCTCCCGGAGTTGTGTGCAACAATGGGAAGCCGGTAGCAAGGGGGTTTTACCACTAGGAGGATTCGAGAGGAAGTCTGCACATAGACCTCGAATATTCTCTTAGGGCAATGCTTCGTGCATGACTTTCCCGTAGACCGGTAACTCTAATCTTTTGTTATATTGTTTACAGGAATCAAGGTATATTTTTTATCTAACATAGTGTCAGTAATGATCGTTATCTATGAATAAAATGATAGCTTTACCCATATATATATTCGGTTAAATTATTCTAATACCTTCCCAAACTATAATGGGTGGCTTGGACATTTTTGATATCTTAACTTGTGACTAATTCAATTTTGACGCTCAAGCCTTACAAGCTTATCTTTTTACAAAATATACTATAACGATAATATATTTAAAAAGATTAGAAAAAACAAAAGGAGTTGGGAAAAAATTTGGAAGAACGAAGCGTTTTTTCAGTGGCACTAGCGAAAATCCAACGGAATGGGGTAGATTTATCTTTTCAGAAAATCCAACTGGATTTCCGCCAGTGCCACTAGCGAAAATTGAACAACGGTTTCGTTCTTCCAATTATTTTCAATTTTCTTTTGTTTGCCTAATTTATTTAAATATATTATTGTTATAGTAAATTTTATGTTATCTTTTAAGCGCTTTTTGTCAATTTTGAAGCGCATCAGGACTGCTTCTAATGAATATCTGAAACTACAAGTATTTAAATTGTGTTGTTATACTGCAAGATATATTTTTTGAATGGTCTCGATATACTTCAAAATTGACGAAATATGTTTAGAAAGAGCAATTTATAAGATTGAAGTATCAAAATCAAACAGTAAAAAGTTAAAGACAAGGTGCCAAAAACACTCTTGGAACGATATTAGGATAATTTAGCCTATATGTTATAAACCTTGTCATGACAGTGGGCCTGGCAGTGTTGCTATCAGTATTTGCAAGTTATATTATACATTCATGATCATTGAAGCGGCCTTCTCCTCCAATCAAATTGGAGAAAACTATTCTCAGCAAATTTGCTGTAAAGTACCATATTTGTGCAAAATTACAGTGAAAGTAACAACTTTCTCAAAATTTCAAAAGAAACACTTTTCCGACGTATGGACTGGCTGAATTTGTGCATTTCCAATTTTTTTTGGCCCGCCGGTTTTAGTTGGTTGCTTTCTTTTGGGTTTCGGTTGGGTTGGTTACTTTGTTTTGGGTTTAATGGTGGGGAGGCCGGTTGGGTTAGGTGTGGTTGGAATAGAACTTTCTACTTGTTCGGAATAGCAATTTAAGAGGGAGAGAAAGATGTTGAAAATTCTGAGATGGGAAGAAAATATAGACTATCATTTATAACAATGAAATGAAAGAGCCGTTGTAAAAAGAAAGTAGCCGTTGGAGTAAAAATATATTCGTTGAAGTACCCGTTGTAATTCATGGTAAAAAACCGACTAAAAAAACAAACTAAAAAAAATCGACTAAACAAACCCACTAAAAAAACCGACTCTAAAATAAACCAACCCAAAACCACCAAACTCCACTCCAGCTCTTCAAAATAGAAAAAAATAATAATAAAATGAGGAATTTCCGACAGTCAGACTGGAAGAATTTGGACAAGTCCAAATTCCAAATTCCGTCAATCCGTCTGTCCGAAAAGTCTTGTTTTCCAAATTATTGCAAACATGTTACTTTCACTATAATTTTATAAAAAATTATTACTCTACAACAAATTTTCTGAACTATGGAGCATAAAAATGGTTTGGTATTTTTTAAATACAGGGTTCCTTTTGTTCTTGGGCTTGTTGATACGTCGTCTACTCCATTCTCAAAGCAGTTAGATGGACTATAGAGATTGGGGTCAACTCCTCTTAGTCGATTCTACATCTGCCAACATTCCTTCCAAATCAAAGGGAATTAAGGACCATAAACTTCTCCTCTTGTACCTCCTGGATCTAACTTCCAATTCGAGTCATATTTGATCCGTATCATAAATAAATAGGAGAATATATATACAAGAAATTTCACCAAATGACTAATTCTGAGTTTCAAACAGTTCTGATGACTAAAACTAATCAGAGGGACCCAAGAAGCACGGCCGGACTTGATATGAGGCTGATGAGACGACTGTTTCGGACCCAAAATTTTAGAGGGCACCGAATTTTTATATATATCATATAATGTATGTAAGTCCAATTTTTAAAAAAGACCTAACACTACTTATTCTAATCTGTTTAGTCTGCGTAAAAATTGTTGTAAGGTATCTAAACGTCATATATAAGAATATCAAGATATAAGTCGCTTAAGTATTAGAATAAAGAAAAAATTGGTACAATTGTTGTCAAAATTTTCTCTCCATTTGTCGTTCTAACGATCTGATGTTCTTAATCTCCGCTACCCTCTCATCATTAACAATTTTCTCTACCCTACTCTCTCTCTCTCTCTCTCTTCCTTCCTGGAGGTAATCTCTTTTCTTGGAGGTAATTGAACAACATAACAAGTTTTTTCTTTTTTTTTTCTTTTTATTATTATCATTATGAATTGTCCCAAACATTGTTAGCTTTCTTTTTATTTATTTGGCTGGAACGTCAGTTTTATTTTTTGATTTGTAACATCTTCAGTTTTATTATTATTTTATTACGACATATTTTTTTTGGATATTATATTTTGTTTATTGTTTTATTTCTTGCATTTTGTGTTGATGATACTATTGTATCATCGTCTATGGAATTTTTTTATATGAACATTAAGTTTTGAGTGCACCGCTTTTAGAGTTCGTCTCATTTCTCAAAATTTATAGTCCGACGCTGCTAGGAAGTAACGTGTACTTGGATTTGAATGTGTATGTCACCTAAAAATTTAAGATAAGAAAATATACATAAATATTCAAGATTGGATGTTATAGAAAAGAGAGAGCATCAGAAAATGAATAGGAAAATGGATCGAGAGGATGGAAAGATATTTGTAGGAAAAAGGAAAGGAGTTTTTCTGAAACAATTGAGACAAATCTAAATTTGGAGTTCTAGTATAAATTAGGCTGATGTTTTCTAGGTGGCTGTTTGATACGAGTACTATATTGTCAAAAATTATATACTTCTGAAAATCAAATTCTTTTGAAAAAAATATTTGTAGATATATAAATATTCTCGGAGAAAAAAAATAGAAAAAAAAAACATATTAACAAACTGAAAAAGATTAATAAAGTAAAAAAAAAAAAAAAACCAAAAACAACAAACAAACAAACAAATATTTCTTAAAAAATAAAGATAAAAACAGAGAAAAAAAAAACCAAAAAACATAAACACAAAAATACTTTAAAAATAAAGAAGAAAAAAGAGAAAGAAAGAAAAAATCTTTCACAAGAAACGTTTTTTGGTGGGGGGGGGGGGGGGGGGGGGGGGGGGGGGGGAGGGGGGGGCGGAGGGGGGCGGGGGTAGAGAGAGTTGAGTTCGCATGTATGTAGTTCTATAAGAAGTGTAGAATTTTAGAATCATTTTTAACATTTCTTTTTCCTTCATTTTTCACATAATCACCATCCAAGTTTTCTTCTATTATTGGAGTTGGTGTCAAGATATGACTTAGATTTGTTTAATTTATCAAGGGAAAAAAAAAACCTACACCTATCCTAGAAGAATCTCAATTGAAAATTGCGACAAAAATTGACTTATTTGATCATGGACTATGACAATCAACCGGTCGACTTCGATCAACATAGTTTATCTTCAAAATGTTGATAGTTCGATGTGCTAACTTCAACAACTTCTTATTTCCAAATGACTTCACCTCAAGTGATTATTCTCAAGTCCGTTTCTAAGGATCATATATAAATACTAAAAATATACAATTTTGAAACTTAAATTTTTATTTTTCTAACATTTTAAAGTTCATTTTACTGTTGTTTCTAAAAATTTAGAAAGGCCTACAAATAAATATAGAAAGTTCACATTAATAATATATAAAAGTTCAAAATTTTAGGACTTCTGATTTTTGGAGCTTTGTGCAACCGTACATTGTATGCTCGGAAACGTTCTTGACCAGCACCTTTGGGTTGGTCTCTACTCGCTGATCTTAACAATGATCAAATTACTTTTTGTTGATGACCAAATCATTAATCATCATGTACATCTCTAGTACTTTCTTATGCATCAAACTATTCATATATTCTTGGAGATTCTGGCCATTTTTTGGCAAAGGTTTGACTCAATTGTATTGTAATCGAAAATTATTTATAACAACAAGGATGACGTCGCGGGTGATGTTGCCAATAATTAGCAAATTGGAAATTTAAAATAACAAAGATGATGATGTGGATGATGTTGGCAATAATTAGCAAATTCATTACCTTTTTTTTTAAAAATTACACACACACATACAATTGAGGGACTCGAACATTGTCGGTCCCTGGGACTCGAACATTGTCGGTCCCTCCGGGTGTCCACTCTGATACCACTAGACTAGAGAGCTCAAACTAGCAAATTCATTACCTTGATAATGAGGATTAACAATAAGATGATGTTCATGATCAGCATCATCATCATCAACAACATTTTACTAAAACTCAGGTAGACGTCTAGGCTATATTAATGTTTGTTAGATATTGTTTGAGAAGGAAGGAAAATGGGGGATGGGGGGGGGGGGGGGGGGGGGGGGGTGGGAAGAAAGGTTGAGAAAAAAAAATCAAAGAAAAATTAAAAGTAGCTATGTTTGGAAAGAGGGAAAAAAAATTTGAGGAAAAAAAATCATGTGAGACCTAAAATTTATCTAACTATCCCTAACAGTGTGTTTGTGAACAATAGGGGAAGAAAAAGGAAAAATTTGAGGGAAAGAAAAATAGAGGAGAGCAAAACGAAGGTAAATTTAATATAAGTAGGGGAAGAAAAAGTTTAAAATTAATGTTTTGTTTGTTTGTGGAGAAAGATATTATTACCATTTAGTCCTTAATTTTTTTTCAAATCGTAATTGATATTTACATTTTTGAAGGATAGTTTGGCAATTTCTTCCACAATTCTTTCATCTCTCTCCATTTTCCTCCAACTTTTGGAAGAAATTTTTTTGGGTGAACCCATATGGATTAACAATACCTAAAAAGAAAGTAAGTATAAATCATGATTTGAGAAAACCAATGACTAATTATTAATTAAATATTTATCGACAAATAAACAAAAAGTTATTTTTAATCTTTTTTTTTTTGTTTAGAGATATTTAGTAACATGACCTCACATATAGTGCATATTATGGTTTGTCTCTCGAAATTATCCAACGTTAGGGTTTGGGGTCTCGAAATCATTGTTCACGTAGGTAATGAACAGTGATTTCAAGACCCAAACTCTAATATTGAACAATTTCGAGACCCAAATTCTAATATCCATTATTATGCAGTTATTTAGTTACCGAGACTCCTTTGATGCCATCTGATTAGGTAGCAGAATGCTATTAGAATAAGCAAGTAATAATTTATATTAAGTATAATACGATAAGAAAATGACTAAATTTTAATTACCTAGGGTCTGCTTGGCAATTGTAGGGGTAGCGGTTATGAGGTGTTTTTAAAGTACCGGTTATGAGCGGTTATGAAGGGTCCGGTTTTGAATGGTTTTTATGTAGCGGCTTTTAAACCAGTCCAATCCATGCTTGGTAATTCACTAACGAGCGGTTCTGAAAGTTTTTTACACGAATAAATTAAATAGGGAAGGGTATGAGTAGTTATAATTATATATATTTGTGAGGATATAAATGGAATAAAAAAATAGAGCCGCTCAAAATCCACCGATTTTGGGTGTTTATAAAGCCACCCAAAAATACATTACACCGGTTTTGGGAGGTTTTTGAGCCGACCAAAACCGGTGCCTCAAAAAAATTAACAAGTAGGGATTTTCATAAACGGTCGGTTCAAAAATACCCCAAAACCGATGAAAACACCTTTACCAAGCAGACCCTTAGTAAATATATAATATATAAATATGATTTAAAAAAACAGCAAGAATGGGAAGAAAATGTAGTCTGTGGACAAAACAACCACCATTGGAAATTTTCTGGGGTGTTTGTGGTCTCTGCCTTCATTGTCAGGTGACTAAGCTAAAAAGTGAACCTTTGTGTTGATCTCTACTTGCTGACCTAACAATGATCAAATTACTTTTCGTTGATGTCCTAATCTTCAATCATCATGATGTACATGTATAATGCGTTGTTAGGTTTCTGTCCATTTTTTGACTAAGAAACACATTTTTGCAAAGGTTTGACTCAATTTTGTTTGTAATCCAAAATTTATAATAATACTGATGATGGTGCTGATGATGTTGATGGTGATTATGGAAATAATTAGAAATTTCAGTACTGTGGTAATAAGGATTAACAATAAGATGGTGATTATGATCACCATCATCAACATTTTACTAAAACTCATGTAGTCTAATGATATATTTTTTGTTCTGCTAATACAATTTGAAGAAAAATATATGTAATGGCAGGCTTAACCATAAAAAAGAACTTTGTTGAATTTATAAATTGAATTTGTCGCGCTTATTATTCTATAATGTGGATTTGGGAGATTTACTCAAGGTGTGCATTATACATATTGGGTTAAAATTGAACTGGCCGATCAGAATGAAAAAAAAAAAATTGATTGTTGGATTTAAATAACATTGTTTCCTTAAATTTCTGGTTGTATTTTATTTTTACATTTGACAATATAACACTCCCTACTTGAGCAAAGAGTAGCAATAATCTTAATTTTGGGCTATTTCAACCATGTCTCTCCTTTGTAAGCCAACTAGAAAATTTATGGATTGCCTTGCACAGAAATGATGTATACCTGTAGCAAGTCATGTCCCGAAAACTAAAGGCTGCTTAGGGATGATCATTTGATCCGAAGTCTGTGGACGTCCGAAAAGTCTGGCCGGTCCGATGGACCAAGGTCCGATAGAGTCCGGTTATTAGGATAGTCCGACCCAGTCCATATTATATAGGGCCGGACTTGGGCTATGCATCTGTCCGCCCGAGCCCGATCCGAGGCCCGTCCGCTACAAGCTTGGATTATGCGTCCATATACCTCTCCTTCTTCTTCCTTTGTGAATGATACCACAAGTCTAAGGCTTCCGAAAAGGCGTTCCATGGAGGAGCTACGTGTTGGAGAAGACTTTTGAATTCCATCTCCATCAAGTATTATGTTGCTCTATAGTTGGAAAGACTATTTGTGATATATATTAATTATTTAATATGCTTGTTGTTGTAATTTGTGAGACTAGCTAGCTAGAGCTAGTTCTAATGATGCTTTGAGTTTTCTGTAGGCTAGCTAGTATCCATGCTTTGTGTACACAACCAACTTATCATTGCCGGGCTTAAGCATACAAATTGTACACAAAGCGGTCCATATTAGCTAGAGCTAGTTCTGACTATTTGTCGGACTTGCGTGACCCCAACCAACTTATCATTGACATATGCACACAAATATGAGCCATATAAAGCCCAAATTGTGTATTTTAAAAGAGTAAAACATGCAAATTATCAATTTTTATAGAGCTAGTATGGCCTGATCTCTCATAAATAATAATTAAGTTCAACCCGGTCCTAAATTTCTTTAGGACAAAAAAATCGGACTCATGTCCGACCCGAACACGTACTTTATGGACTTTGGTGGCCCGATCCGGCCCGACCAAATGTCCGGCTGCTAATGGTGCTTCCTATCCCATAATGAGATGTACATATAGGAATATAGGAGGTCTAAGGAGATTACTTTAGACAGTCTTAAGTTATATTAAAAACAATAAACACTATATATATATATATATATATATATATATATATATATATATATATATATATATATATATATATATATATATATATATATATGTAAAACGATTGCAGATCAATTTCTGGGACGTATAGGAAAGGTCTAAGAAAGATCCTCCTAGACGAAAAATTATTGGATGGGTCGGACACAGTGCACCTTTTCCCTTCTCAATTGTTGGATTGTCTAGGAATGTGCATGCACATGTCCTCATGGTAATCCAATGGTTGGCATGAAACGAGTGCACTGCATCCGACACATCCAATATTTTCTCCTTGTAGACAGACTAAATTATATTAAAAAAATGAGGGTTGTTGGTATCAAATCGATATCAAAATCAAGTCTAAGCTACTTCGCTTCTTTATAAAGGAATACAAGTGCTAACCTAAATAAAACATAAGATTGCTATATATATATATATATTTTTTTTTTTTTTATATAAGATTGCTATATATATATATATATATATATATATATATATATATATATATATATATATATATATATATATATATATATTTGGGAAAAAAAATATATATATATATATATATATATATATATATATATATATATATATATATTTGGGGTACTATAGTGATGTTGACTGTTAGCAGCCTTCAATGCTAAACCAATATCTACCATGTTCTCTCTTCTTTTTAAGATATCCGGCGCACGGGACTTAGTACACACTATATTGAATGTCTGTTGGGTCCACTACTCCCAAATTTTCACCAAATAAATAGAAGGAATAATATGTCCCCGTGGCTTGATCCACTAATATACCGCCATCCAACCAAGATCTTATATCCCTCCTCGGTAATCACAAGAGTCGCTCGAGTTCGGTTGCATTTCACTATAGTAATTAGAGGAAACCGGTTTAAGAGGAAGTATACAGGTTTGGCCCAACTAGCATACTGGATTCTACAGAGCACAGTGTGTAGTGCACACACAAAGGAGGCACTGCGATGTGCATACCAGTTTGGCCAACCGATATACCATAGTTTTTCAGTAGCTACCGATTTGGCCAACCGGCATACCAAACTTTTCAGTGCACATGCGGCGTACCGACACCATACCGTTTGCATATTTAAGTATTCCTAGCCAGTTTCAAAGTGTTTTATTTGATAGTTCAGATTGCTCCTAACTTAGAATGTTTAGGAGAGCCTATATAAGAGTTCTTCTAGCACTAAATTTGTAAACTTGAGGATACTAAAGATTAAGGAGGCTTTGCTTGTTATTGTGCTTGGAAGCCCTAAGAGAATTGACAGAGAAGAAGGTTTTTCTAGCACTAAATTTCTGGGTGGGGTTTATGATCCTTAACTTATTCAATTATGAGAAACGAAGAATTTGTCGAGATTTAAAGGCTTGTTCTTGGTTATGTGCTAGGGGACTTCTCTCCATAAAAATAAAATAAAAAAAATCTCGGAGATGATTTATTTGATTTTATACATTCCGGTTACCACACTAAATTATGGTTACCAAGCAAATTAAAGAACGTGTCATTAAGGTTGCAAGCAGAGATGCAACTTTTATTAGGTTTCTTCTCTACTTCTTTCGGACAAACAGTCAGTGACGGTTAGACGAGTATTCCGTCCACATTGCACAAGAAGATTCTGAAACCGAAAAATTTATAACCCAAACAATAGCACAGCAGTCAACCAGGTTGCGGTTCTGAACTCAATGTAGTCTAGATACAAATTAGGTTCAGGTTTCAGAACTCTATGATAAGGCAGAGATAAATTGTCTTAAATGTTGAAGCAAATCAATACCTCGTCTTGCATGATTGTTCGAAATGAGTGAAAGAAATTTTGGATACACAAAATTCACATTGGCCATAACCATAGAAAAACCTGTCACAACTACAACAGGCAAAATATCATAGAGAGCTATATATACACAAAATTCATATATGAAGTATAAAATAAAAAAAATAAAAAAAAAAAAAAAGCGCGTTAAATGCTTCTTTATTTTTGTTTGAGAATTGGTACTCAGAATTAGCATTTTCTAGAGGTTTATAAGTTCAGAATATCATAACCATACCGCAAATCCATTTATACCTGTAACAGTTTTGAGTTTTACAGAGTTAGATCCACACAAAAGCGATCCACCGGAAACATCACCTATTTGGTAGGGATAAGTCCTCTGATAAACTTAAATACGTCGAGTCAAGGTGATTGGCTGAAACTATGCAATACGAATTCGGTTCGATAGACCATTTTTGTTGTGTCAAGAACCGTATCAACACACATCAACGAGCTCCAAATAATATGACATGCTGACCTCCCAAATCAGATCCATCCTTCTACTTTTGTCCTCTACAAAATTCATCTTCAGCAGGTTAGTATACTTCACCAAAGAACTTTTTCCATTATCATAAAGTCACACACACACACACACACACACACATATCACAATAAGCACATGAGAAAAAGGATTTCGGAAAATCATAGTCACTCGGGCTATATGAGTAATCAATCGCTAGTCAGTCACACGCACAAACACACACACACACACACACACACACACACACACACACACACACACACACACACATATATAAAGGATTTCGGAAAATCAGTCACTCGGGCTAGCTATATGAGTAATCAATAGCTAGTCCAATACAGGATTTATGTCCCCTTACGTTCGGACGGAAGAATAAGAACTATATCAGTAACTAAACAAGACTGGAATCTTGGAAAACCAGTTACAGAATCAAACCTGCAATTAGCAGCTCAAGAAAATTATTGCATTACTATTGAGTGAGCTCCAGACACAACTCCTTAAATGGTTATGCTCTTAGGCCTGTCAATGGTAAGACTAACTGATAACCCAACCCAAATTATTGCTAAAAATTCGGGTCAGGATGTGAAAAAATAAACCCCGAACGATTTATGGTCGGGTTAACATACGAGATCCAAAAAGATTTCAGATCTGATTCGGGTTTGAATAAATATGAAAAAAAAAAAAAAAAAGATCCATATATGCACAAGTTGGTGTGTGGGGCTCGTGTCTAGCTGGTATGGAGTTGGGGTTTGTTATTAGAGGTTCAAGGTTCAATCACTAGTAGGCATCATTTGCTAAAATTAATTCTTTTTACAGTAACAGTACCCAACTAATTCGGCTTCGGATTAAATAGGAACCTGAATAGAAACCAGCTCGGGTTTCGGACCATATTCGAAATCCGAATGGATTCCGGGTTTTGGGTTCGGATGTTACTTATATACGACCTGAATCCAACCCGTTGACAGCCCTATATGCTCTATTCTTACTACAGCCCTATATGCTCTATTCTTACTACGAAGAGATTCCACTTATTGCAATTACAGCTGATTAATTCAATAATTCCTTACTTCCTGTGTTAGATTAGTAAGTGAAAGATATTCCAGTAGCTTCTGAATGAAAGGTGTTTTAGAATCAGGTTAGCTCTTACAAGCTCAGGGCAAATTGATAGTTCGACTTTCTGAGCAAGTGCAGCTGAATAACTTGGCAACTTCTACCATAATAGAATTAAACCGAAAACTATGGCTGTTAAACTGAAGCATGCATGACAAAGATACTACGAACAATAAGGCTCAAAAACAAATGAATGCAGCCTTTGACAGTAATATTTACTTTTTTGAGCAAAGGGGGAAAAGAAAAGGAACAAGTTTTGTTTTAGAGGTAGTTCTGCAGTAGTCTTTGAATGTCGATGTGCCAGGGGAGCAACGTACTCAAACGAAATACTTCAAACACAGTATGGTCTTCCGAAAATACTTCAAAATTCACAGTTTGGTCTTCAATGATAAATTGAGTAGAGGTACGAGGATGTTGACCACAGCAGCAGAAAACTGAAGTATCTTCAGGAAAAAAAAGAAGAAGGAAACCGGTGGAACAAGAATAGAATAATCACCAGTCGGTTTGGAAGAAGAATAACAGCAATAACGCCAGTACCAAGTAGCATCTGAAGGACAGAAGGCAGGTGCCATAACCAAGCATTAGCCTTCGGGAACCAGTCACTGGAATAGAATAATAACCAGTAGTGTGAAGAATAGCAGCAATGACACCACTACCAATATAAATAGCAGTTGCAGGACAGAAGACAGTGCTATCGCCTAGCACTAGCCATTGGGAATCAGTGATAGGTTGTTATTCATCACCAAGCTGTGGCTGATGATGTGTTGTTCCATGTTTACTAAGCAATAAAAAACATGTTCAGAAAATGAGTGTGTAGCTGAAATGAGAAGATATGAGAGCTGGGTGGCTGGCAATGCATTGAAATTGAAAGAGAGGATAAGAGGGGTATTTGAGGGAAGCTGGAGGTGGAGCCAATTAAGGAAGACGAGAGATAAATGTCCGAGGTGGTTTAAACAAGTGCAACATAGACCAATAGATACACCATTTATGAGAAGCAGTAATATATTAGGCATAGGAGCTGTTAGGACTAGCAGTAGGCCTCAACAAACTGGATTGAGGTTGTAACAAAAGAAATAATTTTTGAGTGTTACAGAAGACGGCCCTTATCACAAGCTGAATGGAAGCAACAATGTTCTAACTGGCGTCCGCCTAGCCTGCCTAGGCGGTAGGTGGTCTCTCTCACCGCTTTTCGGTAGGCGGTGGAGTAGGCGGCCAATGGAAGTTGGCGGCATAGGCAGAGGTGAGGCGGCGTAGGCGGGCACCTAGACGGAGCAATACCTAACAAGATATTTTGGCCAAAAAGGTTTTGTAAGCATTATTGGCCTATGGTTCACTTTTACAAAAATAAAACTTTATAAATCTTCGTTCTACAACTTAGTTATGCATAGAACACCCTTAAAATATGCATATTATGCAAAAAAAAAAAAAAAAAAAAAAAAAGAAGCGGTAAAATAGTAAAAAAATTGTTTAAAATATATCAACCGCCTAGGCGGTAGGCGGACTCTCTCCGCCGTGCACCCGCCTACACTGCCATTTGGAACCTTGGGAAGTAATGGATTCAAATGGCAGCCCAAATTTTTTGATAAGAGCTTTTTTGTTGGTTCTGGATTCTGGTGTTGCCACTTTCAATGGAAGATGCAAGATTAGATGGGTAATTCATAGTAAATGACAGTATCCCTTCAAACCAATCCAATGTGGCTATGTTGTCGAGAACTTCAAACAAGGCTATGTGGTAGTGAAGTTGGCCGTCTCCAAGTGGCCCTAGTAATCTACTAATCCTTCAAGCAAACAAAGTTATCAGCTCGATAAAAGAAGCTATTCTGGAATTGTTAAAGGGATAATGGTTTGTCCACTCAGAAATTGTGTGGTCTGGTAACCATAATGTTGGTTGTGGTTAAGGTATAGTTTTGACAAGAAGACATAGCCCTTACCAGAGCTGAATGGAAGCAACGGATTCAATGGCCACCCAGATTTTGGGATAAGAGCTTTTTTGTTTGTGTTGGTGTGGCACTTTCAATCGAAGATGGAAGGTTACATAGGTAATTCATACTAAATGGCATCGTCCCTTCAAACCCACCCAATGTGGCTATGTTGACAATAGCTTCAAGCAAGGCTACATGGTAGTGAAGTTGGCAGTCTCCCAAGTGGTCCTTTCAATCGAAGATGGAAGGTTACATAGGTAATTCATACTAAATGGCATCGTCCCTTCAAACCCACCCAATGTGGCTATGTTGACAATAGCTTCAAGCAAGGCTACATGGTAGTGAAGTTGGCAGTCTCCCAAGTGGTCCTAGTAATCTACTAATTGTTCAAGCAATCAAAATTATCAGCTTTATACATGAAGCTATTCTGGAATTGTTAATGAATAATGGTTACTCGGAAATTGTGTGGTCTGTTGACCATAATGTTGGTCATGGTTAAGGTATAGTTTTTGACAAGAGCAGTGCGAGAGGTTTACGTTTAATGGAATATCATTCCTCTTCGTTCTATAACACGTCCTTTAGATGAATTCATTTTCTTGTGGTTAATTGTCCCATCTTCTCTCTTTATGTAGTGTCTCTAGACAGTAATGTAGTCAAAGGCGTGCCTCGCAGCAAGGCGCATCAGCTACACCTCGCACCTCACTAATGTAGTCAAAGGCGACGCACCTTTCTCCAAGCATGCCCAAGGTGCGCCTCGCGGCAGGGCGCCAAGAGATGCATCTTCTGTATTTCCTCTTTATTTTGGCTATATGATCTTACATGGCATAAAATGATAGTGATAAGAGTATTGGTGGTGATGATGCTTTGATGGAATTTGATGAAGATGAATGATTGTTTTATTAGTTATATTTTTACTTTATAATTTGTGTTACTTCTTTTAGAGAATACAAATTCTTGTTAGTTCGGTTGACTGCTACTGTTACTCTGCTAGTTTACTTGGTTATGTTTTAACATTTTTTTTTGTTGGTTTTAATAATATGTTAATTTTTTTTATTTCTTACATTACTAATCTATTTATTTATGTATATTTTTAAGTTTGTGCCTTGGCCGATATGGATCCTTTGCACCTCGAGTACGCCTTGTGCCAATGACTACCATGCTAGATAGTCTAGAAAGCTTGGACGATGCTATTTGTTTTACTTAAACTGTATAACCTAAAAGGTAGATCTCCCTACCGGCCAAGTAGCTTTCTTGTCATGGCATGGCCCTCTCTTGTTCGTAGCAATCTTGTTTAGGAGTTTGGCACAAGCATAGGAGGTTTGATGACGTCAGGTTGACAACCAATCATAAAAATATCTTACTTCTTTTATAGAGCCTTCATATTGCCTTGTAACCAATCACATTCTGATAGGACAAGGCTTGGTTGACGGAGGACGAGTTGAGTACTGAAGGTTTAGATTGTATTGGTTGGATTTACGTTTAATGGGAGTAAGAAAAGATGGTTACCTTGTCTGTTTCCTTCTTTTCTCTGTCCTCTCATAGCATCCTACTATTTGAACATGATCGTGAAGCTATGGCATAAGTACAACTATGAGACGTTGACAAGAGTAAGTGTTATGAGACTCCCACCAACACAAATTCTGGGGAACAAACGTATCAAGCAACGGAGAGACTTTTTACGGAACAAACACATCCACCAATATGTACTTCCAAAGTCTTACCAACCCACCCAAAGAATAAGGTTCCGTTTGAATAGCTTTTTTGATTTTTTTTTTTATAAAAACAAGTTTTTAAAAGTAACTTATAAAGTTATTTTCTGGATATACAGATTTTGAGTTTGCATTTGGTTATTTTCATCTGAAAAGCGGTTTTAAGAACAAAAAGTTAAAAACTTCTGTTTGGTAAATAAATTTCAAAAAATAATTTTCATCTGCAATATTTGTGTCTGGTCCCTCCACTCTATCTGACACCGTATATTTTGTGATTATGTAAAATATCTCAAAATTCTCTGATCCAAAATTGTCCCCCAACTGTCTTGCCCCTCCAGCTGGACACATTTCGATTCCAGACGCACCAGGAATACACGAGGATCATCTTCCTCCTCCAGCTGACGTAGGGATCCGACCGTCGCCCACCAGAGTCGGTCGTCGTCTCCAGACCCACTCCCCGTCGAACAAATAGCACTTCCTGGCACCCACTCAAGACGACTTCATAGTCCATGTAGAGGAAGCAGAAGATCGAGGAAAGCAGAATCCCAAGCCACCGAAAATTTCAAAAAACAAAACCCTAATGTGGCTGCAGCAACGGTGATCCTCGATGAACTCCTCGTTGGCAAGGTCCCAAATGACGAACATGGCCGCGACGGTGGTGGGAGTTGTTATCCGGGAGTGGCGACATCTCGTCGTCCCCGGCGAGCTCATCGCATGCCGCCTCGAACACCTCCTGCGGCGATGGGAGACGCTGTCCGGCCTCCTAGAACGCCAAGTCATCGGTCTGCCCCTACCGCACCGAGATCGAGAAGGCCCAGGCGGAGCTGCAACAGGAGTACGACGTCCGCGAGTTAGGGAGACTCCATCGAAGGGCTAGGGAAAGAAGTAGAAGTCGGAGGAGAAGAAATCGTGGAGGAGGTCAAAAAATTTTGGAAACAGTGGAGAGAGTCTTGGGAGAGAGAGAGAGAGAGAGGACCCTGTAAGGAGAGAAAGTGTTGGAATTTTTTTCTTCCTGAAAGCTACTTTTGGTTTCTTTCTGAAAAGGACGTTTAAACTTTGGTTTTTGAAACTTTTTTTGGGAATGTAATGTTTTGGAATGCTGCAGCCAAACACTCTTTGGCGAGGCATTTCGAAGTTTAAAATGAAAACATGAGAAAAAATGGAGAAGCAAACGGACCCTAAGTTTCATAAACCAAATAGTTGTAGTTCAACGTCGTGTCATATCCATGTCATACAACATGGTTTAACTAAAAGTATAAAATAAACATGTTTAGATGGCTACGAAATCATACAAGAAATAACAAATGACTCAAAGTTGCAAGCAGTTTCAGGAGCGGTTGAAATGAGGAGTGCTTTATGATGGTCTGGGCATGTACACTGAAGAACGAAAGGGAATTCTTTGAGATGTTTTGAACATAATGGATAGATGGATACACCAGTTGAGAGTATAGCATGATATAGCTAAGATGCTACTATGATGTGTGCGCAGCATATAGATAAACAAGGCTCGAATGAAGCAATAAGGATAGGTGACTGTTAACATGGTCACTAAGATTGTCCCTGTGAAAGTGAACGGGAAAAGGATACATTAAAGGACCTAGGCCACAGGCTTTAATTATTGGTGTAGCTGTTGTTTTGTAACTGTGGGATCTTTGTAACCACTCAAAAAAATTTGGTAATTATGTTTGCACACGTACATAAGAAATCTAACAATGGTTACATGCAATAACAATAATATATAAATCATAACTGGCAAGGTCAGAAAATGTTTTTTTTTCTCTACCTATCATATATTCCAATATTTTTGTGGTAATGCTGCAGCCAAACACTCTTTGGGAAGGCATTTCGAAGTTGCAAGCAGCCAAACATGTTTAGATGGCTACGAAATCATACAAGAAATAACAAATGACTCAAAGTTGCAAGCAGTTTCAGGAGCGGTTGAAATGAGGAGTGCTTTATGATGGTCTGGGCATGTACACTGAAGAACGAAAGGGAATTCTTTGAGATGTTTTGAACATAACGTCGTGTCATATCCATGTCATACAACATGGTTTAACTAAAAGTATAAAATAAACATGTTTAGATGGCTACGAAATCATACAAGAAATAACAAATGACTCAAAGTTGCAAGCAGTTTCAGGAGCGGTTGAAATGAGGAGTGCTTTATGATGGTCTGGGCATGTACACTGAAGAACGAAAGGGAATTCTTTGAGATGTTTTGAACATAATGGATAGATGGATACACCAGTTGAGAGTATAGCATGATATAGCTAAGATGCTACTATGATGTGTGTGCAGCAGAGATAAACAAGGCTCGAATGAAGCAATAAGGATAGGTGACTGTTAACACGGTCACTAAGATTGTCCCTGTGAAAGTGAACGGGAAAAGGATACATTAAAGGACCTAGGCCACAGGCTTTAATTATTGGTGTAGCTGTTGTTTTGTAACTGTGGGATCTTTGTAACCACTCAAAAAATTTGGTAATTATGTTGCACACGTACATAAGAAATCTAACAATGGTTACATGCAATAACAATAATATATAAATCATAACTGGCAAGGTCAGAAAATGTTTTTTTTTCTCTACCTATCATATATTCCAATATTTTTGTGGTAATGCACTCTTAGAACCTGAATGGAAACCCTGAGTGTATGCTGCATTCTTTAAAATCATCTGCAATTGTAAAGAAAAGCAGAGTAATAATAAGTGCTTTAGAATACATTCCCATGGAAAAGGGAAAGATGAAAATTACTATAGTGAACCACCAGGAAAAAGTCAAATCAAGAACGGAAAAATGATGCCAAACATCAAAAACTACACTATCAGATAATTCCCCATGAACAAGTGAAGTAGGATTTTAATTTCTCAATACTAACTGTTTGGTTCTCCAAATCTGAGGTGACTCTTTTCCTAACAGCAACCAGTACAGAGGGATCAAGAAGTTCTTGTTGTTGTCCTTTTGCAACAGCTTTTATCTGCATGTTTCAATAATATACTAGTCCAGACTACAAGAGTATAAATGTTTCTGAAGGATAAGAGCATTTGATATAGGGGGAAAAATTAACCTCAGAGAGAACCGCTGCAGACACTTTATCTACAAGTTCCCCGACAAATTTCTTGACATCAGTTGCTTCAGCAAGATGATGTAAAGAGCTCTGGGACTTTTCCTTGGTGACTTTGGGATGATTGGGGCCGGAATTTCCCTCTACAGAAATATATAATGTTTAGGGAATAGGAAGAAACCAAAAACATGCATTTGTATTTGGTCCATTATCCATGGCATCAATGGCTCTACTGTCATGACACTAGAAACCACGTTTAGATCCAACTCTTAATCAGATAGCATATTACAATAATGAAGCGAAAGCTATTTGCGAATTGTTACACAAACTAGCTAAAGACTTGAAGCAGTTATAGTTAAGTTACAGTTAATGGTACAGGAATTCAACAAGCACAAGAAATGCTTCCAAAAAGATAATTGGCATTAACTTGTTATAATTTAAAGTATGATAGGAATTAAGAAACATAAACTTATAGGTTCGGATATAAATAAAATATCCATTAACAATTAATCTTTCAATTTACAAGATAATAATATCCTCGTATTAGAATTAGGAACAAGGAAAAATAGATAATCGCATTATGTAATAAGCATTGATCCAACTGATACTTAATAAAATGAAGCTCAGAGACTGTTGCCGATACCTAATAAAATCTGATACGGATTCCACCGGCACCTTCGTCAAGTAGCCGCTATTCTGACCACTCCGCTGGCGCCACCATCACCCTGATCTTGCTCCTGACTTTAACCAGCCTCGCTCCCTGACTTCGACCACGCTGAGCAGACGTGGTTATTCCATTGCAACCGATCTCAACATCTTGTTGTAATGTACCAATCTCATGCTCCCATGACTGGTTCTAGCACATTTTCGAGCTCCCTCCAACCTCTCGACCAACTCGCTACTCCAGTACTGTGTAGTGTGTACCCCCTCTCCACAAAATTGGTCACAACTCACTCAAGTCGGCCAACTCTTTACTTCAATGGCATGCTTGCATGTCCAACTTTGGTGTTGAGCCCTACTTATCTCCATCAGGATCACTATCATTTGTGACGACCACTCTACTTTTACACCCGGTCGAGCACTCTCCTGTGTCAGCCAACTCTTCCAGCCGAGCACCATCGTTAGCCGGCAATTCTCAGTTGAACACCTTAATGTGCCGACAACTCTCTCAGTCGAACGCCCTCATGAGACAACAACTCTCAGTCTCTCTGGGTCGAGCATCCACATGCACTGACATCCAGTATCTCTCCTTGGGAGTGCGTCACCTTCTATTGATGCTCTTCTCGATATATCTCAACTGCTTTTGGAGAGTCCTATCTTCTTTGGGTGTGTGTCAACCTTTCCTGCTAGACTCTATCGATGTTACTTCTACTATCGTGTTTCTAGTTTCTTTTACTTCTAATATATGTAACAAGTAGGACATGTATCAGTTGCTCCACCTTAAGGGGGAATGTTCTGGATAGTGGGTGTGTTTGAGCGAGTGGATCTCTACTTAATCTATATGCTTAGTCCCACGTTTACTCAAAGCACTTAATGAAATTATCCTCTTATGAACATTGAAACCCTAGAGAAACCCTTACAAATCCCTCCAAAACAACCTTAAACCTTTTATACCTTAAGCCCCATCAAATTCCACAATTAAAACCATTCCTTTTCAAAAACAACCTCTTTCTAGCCTTTAAAGGCCAGTTTCCCGATTTAGTCCAGCAGCCATTTTCTTCCATTAAAATCCCTTTAGTAAGATCCTCAAATCAACTTGTTGAATTTGTTCCTAATCTATAAGACTATAACCCTACTTCTCTGATACCCATATTCTCAATTTTTACATTTTGCTCCCTAGTCTTAACCAAAGATTGGTTGCATTTGCCCTATGCCGCATCTTCTTTCAAATAAATAATATGGCTTAGTTATACCAAGGTTAAGTAGATGATTATATATATGGCCAAACTGGCACTTGATCCAGCATTTCTAAAATCACATCTTATGATCCAAAAATGCATACATGATACCACCACTTACGGAAAAGACATGTATCTTGGATATGTATCCCTCGTCAAATAATCCACATAGATGGAAAAGGACAATGCATACTTCAGTATGTGCATGTAAGGGCAATTTCAGTTCGGACATTCCTATCTTGTAGGACCTAACAAATTGTCGTTTGAAAGATTATATAGGTCAAGACATAATATAAAATATCTTTTATGGTGGCAACAACTTATATCTTTCTTTGGTTGCATTACCATTTAATAAATATCCTGAAGCAGCTGCAGAAGTTACCCACAATAATAATTTAAACAATTGGAATAAATGGATTGGAACTTTGCAATACAATAAGTACTTGCATATGAAACGGAATCAAGGCCACCTATCAAACAGTCAAGCAAACGCCAATACCTCATCCACATATATAGCTTAAAAGGGTGTCCCAGTACCCAACATGGCTCCTACTACTAATGCAGGCTTTGGGTAGAATCATCATGTAAGCAGCCTTACATGTGGAGAGGCTATCTCCACAACTAAAACCTGAATCCTCCAGAAAGCAAGTACCAAAAACTTACCGTCACACTGAGCAGATGCATGTATATACTAACTTTTCTATTAGGGTCAGGTGTGGATATAAGCATGGTAGTCAAAGGCGCGTCTCGCACTTCACTAGACGAGGCGCATTTCTTCAGGCGCACCCAAGGCGTGCCTTAGGTGCGCCTTTCAGCAAGGTGCAACAAAGAAAATGCGCGCCTTATGTATTTTTTATTTTTTACAATAAAAAAAGAGACAGGGAGATGGCCCTTACCTCATAAAGTGGTAGGGAGGTAGTCCTTTCCACGGTTGCCAAAGTTGGCTATAATTGAACTTGACAAGCTAAAATTTACTAAAAGCGTAGTAGAAAAATACAATTCTTGCTAGTTTTCTTGAGTGTTATTGTTGCTATGCTAGTTCACTTGGTTATGTAAACATATTTTTGTTAGTTTCAATATGTTATTTGATTTTATTTTTTACGTTACTAATTTATTTATGTATTTTTTATATATATTTTTTTATCTTGTGTCTCACTTCACTCGGGCGTGCGCCTTAAGTGTGCCTTGCGTCTCGGGCAATATAGACCCTTTGCACCTCGAGTGCGCCTTGCGCCTTTGACTACCTTGGATATAAGTACAACGGGATGTTTCCAGTACAAGTTATACACGATCGAGATGTATATCTTTTCCCTTATAACACTACATCATAGATAAAACTAGATAGAGAATTAATAATTTGATAAAAATGAGTCTGATTCTTCATTCCACACATTTCATATAAATTTTGTTAAATGCATGTTGTTTCATCAGAACTCGAACTAATCAACAAGGCAGCAACCTCACATATTTCTTTAAGAAAACATACTCACTGATAAATCTTGTTCTACTATAGATTAATTCATCTATGGAAGACTTCAATTAAAATAACTAAAAACCAAGTTGAACCTGCACGGCTATGTTGTAACATAGTTGTTCAGCATAAGCATCCAAATAAATTTCCTACAAAGTGGTGTCATATAAGAAGCAATGCTTCAGTAAAATTTGAGGCACAACATAAATCAAGCAGACATATTGTCATTGTCGTCACAAGTTTCACACTGTCGTAATGATCAGACACCATTGGTCATGCAAAAAAGGGTCGTGCAATATGAGAAGAAAAAAACTAAATTCCTAAAGCAGGAGAATCTGACAAAAAAGGAAATGTAAATGATTTGTGTTGACAGAGATTAAACCAAAGAACTTACAAGAATCATATTATGTCAAAGTGTAACAAAGTTTGATCCATATTATGATGTAAATAAACACCAACTGCAAAAACCTTACTTCTGAATGTAGGCTTCTGAATTTATTGATCCATGAAAACGTGAAGAATCTTAAAGGTCATCAAGTACCAGTTATAATATATGGTGGTTTCCGCATTATTATTAATAATAATAACAATAAATCACACTTTACTGTGCTTTTATCTTGTCTAAAGCTTAGGATTATGGCTGCAAGTAAATAAGAAGAATAAAAAATAAAACAAGATTATAGATTAGTGAGCAAGCTCCTGCTATTAAAGATATCACAATTGTAGTCAGTTTGGTAAGATGAGATGTATTTGCCATTCACAAAATCATCACCTTTCAAAATTGTTGCCTTTTTCTCCTCAGGTACATTATTCTGAACGGAAATTTGAGCAGTAACCTCTTTCTCACTTTGTTCTGGCAAAGTGGGAGCTCCAGATGGGACAAGATCAGCAAGATCAGGTGGATTGTCCTTTCCTACCACTGGATTTGCCTACTCCCAAGCAACTTCGTCATACACAAGAAATTTAATGGGAAAACAAGAAGCATATTCAAGTGCAATTACCTCCAGGTCTACATACGATGGTTTTCTTCCAATTGAAGTTAGAAACTTGTCAAGGTCAGCAGGAGCGAAGGCTGATATAAATATTAAGTTATCAGTAAATAAAAAATCCTAGAAACCAACTTCAAACTGGAATTAGAGTACGGCAAAAGTTTTACTTCCTGGATTAAGTATAGAATGCAAGTTCTAAAGAATTTAGATGGCCATTAATAACAACCTTCTACTACAAATTGGAACTATCGTAGTAGTTGACAGGATTGGCAATGAGGCAAATGATTCAATCTAAAATAAGATGTTCACACGACCAAACTTCTCAAGTATAAATTATAAAGAAGTATAATACCTTCATAAGACTAAAATGCAAGAATTAACTTTAAAATCCATAATGTAAGTATACCCATAACCTGCATAAGCCAGATCCTCGAGGCATTGGAGCCCTTTTAATAAATAAAGAATATTCGTTTGGTTGTAGGGAAATGCGTGGATTTAGGAAAAAGAACAAAGCTTTCCAAGGGTGAAAAGTACATAAGTTTCATCTTCAAGGACATATTGACAATTGGCTGTCTAGGTCTAATTGCATGACCCTCTCTTGCTCATAGCTATCATGGTTAGGAATTTGGCACAAGCATAGAGAGTTGACAGTCGGTCATCAAACCATTGTCAATTCTTTTATGGAGATTTTATGATCCACAGCAGACACATTCAAATGGGAGAAAGCTTTGATGATAATCAATGAGTTTAGTATGGGGAAGTAGCCAGCAGTTTAAATTGTCAACATTTGCATTGACAAGCAACATTATGGTTCAGGCAGCCAATGGTGACGGTCTCAATTCAATGTTATCTAGAGACTATATTTCAGATTTCAAATTTTCAATGTATCCAGTGCCACCATAGGAAACTTTACAGATACTTCAGGACAATCCACGAACAATCTAACTCCTAAAATTATGATGAAATTGCCATTACCATTCAATTGTTTGCTCTTTAAAAGAAAGAGGAGAACCCAGATTGTATAAAGCAAATATCTAAATCAGTTTTATCAACACATCAGCTACTACTTATTTATTCATTGGTCATATATTTTTATGCAGACCAAAAATCAAGTTGTGGTCAGGTTTCAGAAGGTTCATCTGTCAGACATTACAAGGCAGTCAAATACTTGATTTGACAAGATACTCACCTGTCTAAGTGCAAGTAGAATGTGAGCTAGTACTGGCGCATGCAAACTTATCTTCAACGGTGATGGAGGGAATCAGGACAATCAAGCACATAGCATAAAAGAAATATTGGAATTTGGATTTGAATAAATTGTTTCTGTAATGATTACATTGTGATTTGCATGGCCTTAAACAGTGGGATAAAAAATCAAGGTCTACCAACATGCCAACTGGCATTCTTAACTTATTGTAAACCCCCCCTCTTGTTCATAGCTACCTTGGTTAGGGTTTTGACATCAACAGAAAGGGTCAAACGTCAAGTTGACAACTAATGGTGAAAACTTTGCCAATTCTTTTTGGAGCTTTCACCAGTGGTATTTCAAGAATAAGTGATTTGTTTCTATATATACACTGTCTCTCTATCATGCAAGAAATGTTCTCAGAATATTCCTTGTGCAACAAACGAGACTGGTTGCTTGTCGGACCTTGCATAGAACATCATATAATGATGAGAGGTTCAGTGAAAAATTAGGGAGGGAGGAAAAGACAGGTCACTAGAAAAGACCATTCTCTCTCTCCTAGTCATAATTACAAATAGTTATGCAATGGGTATTATTATTTTTACCCACACCCACCATCACTCTCTTCCTCACCCTCCCGCACCCGAACCCGAACACTTAGGCTAAGATTGTTGCTTTTTAGAAGAAAACCACAACACATGCAGCTTTCATCCTAGGCAGTGTTCTAAATGGCGGCAGCCTAGGCCGCCTAGGCGGTCTCCCTCCACACTGCTTTTCGGTAGACGGTGGAGTAGGCGGCCAACGGAGGTTGGCAGCATAGACAGAGGTGAGACGGCGTAGGAGGGCGCCTAGACGATGCAATACCTAACAAAATATTTTGGCCAAAAAGGTACTGTAAGCATTATGGGCCTATGGTTCACTTTTACAAAACTAAAACTTTATAAATCTTCGTTCTACAACTTAGTTATGCATGGAACACCCTTAAAATATGCCTATTATGCAAAAAACAGAATGTATAGACCGCCTAGGCGGTAGGCGGACTCTCAACGCCACGCACCCGCCTACCGCCATTTAGAACCTTGTTCTAGGTCTCTCTGTTATCATATTTTACTCTCACTCTTACTCAAACGGACTCCCTCTCTCTTGAAAAATACAGAGTACACTAAAAAACATAGGATCACATGATATGAAAAAGTCATGTATATGAGTATTCAAGCACCCTTTATCAAATTCTTTATCCAATGGTTACATACGCTTCTCTTTCCTTCAATTGCAAATTTTCTAAGTTACAATAAATTTTACAAAAAAAAACTAACCGGTAGTAACCAGCTCCCTTAAAACCGAGGATGTGACATAGAAACACGATTGCTTTAAATTTTTATAGTCATATTAGTTTGCATTAACTACTATTTATGGACTTAGGTCCTTCAAGTCTAGCCTAGAAATTCACACATGTTGACCATAATATAATACACAAGATTTGAAGTTGTTTTTGTTGCTGGGTTTTCCTATATTGATTTATTCTTGGAGTCATGCTTCTTTGTGTCTGAACATCGTATCCCCGATTCTACGGGAACGAGTTACTATTAGTTTGGATGATTTTGTAAATTTTATTTTAACTTCGAAAATTTACAACTAAAGGAAAGAGAAGTGTGTCTAACAATTGGATAAATGATGCTTGAGTACTCTATGTACTCTACTTTTTCATGTCATGTGACCCTATACTTTTTTAATGTACTCTATGTACTTTCCAAGAGAGCCGGAGCTTGTTTGAGAGGGTGTGAGGGTAAAATATGACACAAAAGAGAGGGTGTTGTGGCTTTTTTAAAAGCATCAATCCCAAACCAACCCTTGGTGTTCGGGTTTGGATGGATGAGGAAGAGAATGATGGTAGGTGTGGGTGAAAAAATACATAACTATTTGGAATTATGACAGAGAGAGAGGAGAGGAAAAAGAGAATGGTCTTTGCGACCTCCGTAATTTTTCACAAAATCCCTCATCATTATATGACTTTCTATGCCAGTCCCTACAAGGGACCAGTCCAGCCGGTTGAGCAAGGAATACTTTAAGGCCTCGTTTGGTTCACGGAAAGGAAATGCATTCCTTTGTATTTTCCATGGGAATGGGAAAGTAGGATTCCTGTCACATTTCCTTTCCGTTGTTTGGTTGGTGCAGGAAAGGAAAGCAAAAAATATAGCAATGTTCCAATAATATCCTTACATATAAAATAAAAATAACATTATGAAAAATAACATTAATGGTAAAATAAGCAATAACACATGGTTACTTTTGTCATAACTTTTGTAATAAATGTTGGGAAAGGAGGAGGGAAAATCAATCCCATGGGTCATGAGTGGAACCATATTCCCTTCAATTTTTCCCCTTGTGAGGAAATTGATTCCTAAGTTTGTGGTTACCAAACAAAGGAAAGGAACAACTTTCCTTTCCTACTTCCTTGAATCCGTGAACCAAACGAGGCCTAAGAATATTCCTACATGAGAGGGCAAAAACAATTTAAAAAAGCTTGTCATAACAACAATCTAGGACCTGCTACTAGATGTTGTTCTTTCTCGTGTTACAAGATACTTCTTTATTAACCACTAGCATATGTGCACGTGTCTTGCACGTATTTTAACATTTTTTAATTAGTTTAGGAAGACTTTTTAGGAAGACCAAAGGGTAGTCTTCCTAATTACTAAGTTGTCCTTATTAAAATTAATGAACTATTTTTAATTAGTATAAGTATGTAAGGATATTTTCGGAATTCAAAAGTTTCACCATCTAAGTTTTCCTATTATATAGTAGAATAGATTTAAACTTGTACCCATTAGTCACAATCAAAAGAACGAGTGTTTAACCTTGTTCCACTAAAATCTTGCAATTCCTTTATAGTACAATCCTCAACAGAAAAAAAAAAGGGGGGGGGGGGGGATAGTACAACTTAAGCTGTTTGAGACTGAAGATGTAACTTAGAATATGAGAGTTCCATATAATAGTAATCAGAAAGAAGAAAAAAAAGATGTATCTTTGCAATCTGACAGAAAAGAAATCTTGAGTAACCTCATAAATGACAAGAGATGATGTCATTATCTGATATTTGCACTTTATCTGTCAGAAAAGACATCTTGTATAACCTGACAATTTCCATACACACATTCACATTAATCAGATAATAACATGTTGATACCCCCAGATGACTACATCATATCATGTGTAAAATATGAACTTCCGAAGACTAAGACAAAGGAAACTACTAAACTAAAGAAGTTATGGTGTTCAATATATAACCTGATAAATGTGAATGCGTGTATGGAAATTCGATTCTTCCTAACAGAAATGAGATAGTTTACTGATTTGCAAGTAGCTTGGGTCATGCTGTCATGTTTATCTGAATCATGAACGTTGTAATTATACAATAAAGGACTCTAATTATGAATTCTGCACAGTTATAAATTAACATAATAGATGTGATCGTGCATATGGGACTGCAACCGAAAGGTACGCAACTATCGTCACTCACATATAGTCATGTCATTCGAGAGTGGGTGAAAAAAGCAGCACTCTTTAGCCCTAAACCCTTGATCCAACAATAGGGAAACAGTCCTGCATAAAAATTAACGACTAATAAGAACTAAAATATGAAATTTTACTAAAGCTTTGGCATGAAATTTTTTACCATTGTTGTATCAGACATGCAACCATAAAGACTTATGTACTATGCCAATTTTATCAACTTGTGAATTTTCTAAAGTCAGATTCGCCAATGAGGCTGAACTGAATGTAAAACATTTGCAACAGGATAAAGTAAACAACAACAACAAAAGCCTTTATCCCAAAAAATTTGGCCGGTTTTTTGAATCATTTTCTTGTGTTAGGCTCTGTTAAGGGCCATATCCTCTGTAACCCTTGAAAAAAAACAATATCCATCTTTACAGCTTGAAACCATGTTCTTTTGAGACCTACCCCATGAAAGACCATATCCTTCTCCCATGAAAGACGATACTTTAACAATATATATAGAGCACTTCACCATCAGAAAAGAGGAATTGGGAGCTTAATTTGAAAATCTCTCTCATATCAAACACACTTTGCCCAAGTGTTACTAATTTACACATATCCCTATTCGTGGTTTCATAGGCAAGCTTGGCAAGCCAGCATATAGGAAGAATACTAAAAGACGGGCATTTGCAAGAAAGTTCTGAGAGATTTTTAGTTTCACTATTGTAACAATTCCAACGTACCATTGTTTGAATATCAAAGGAGCTTACAGTTTTCCTAAGTCACCCACACTAGTGAATGCAAAGGTCACTCTTAAATACATCACCGCAAAGACACTCATCTTTCTTTATAACAAGCAATGTCATAAAAGAAAACAAATAACTCAGTAATTTTTAGGAACTGTACAAATTTAGGGTTTCAGAGGTCACTGAAAAGAAGAAAGCACAATTTATGGTTTGATTATGTTAAAAGACAAACCTTGCAGAATCATTAATTAATGCGAGCGGAGTGACACAGCCCAGTGGCACCTATAACACAGTACCGAAATATAATGTTAACAGAGGAAGTAAATGTGATAAAACAATACTCAATAGCGTATCAGCATTTTAATGGGGAGATAAATGAAATTGGGTTATATGAAGGATCATAAAGGATTGATATATTAGCCAGTCAGATGCGATGATAGGACTATCCATATATCTAGTCAATTCGTGCCCAATTGCGCTAACATGATTTTATAGATTTCTACAATGAATCTGTGAAACATTTTGCATTTATTACTTGATGGTAGTATACAAGTATTTGTGCCTTCAATTCATAATATCCGTACTTCCTCTGACCTCTTTTAACCAAGGATTAAAGTATCGGCCGATACCGATACGTATCGGCCGTATCGGATCGGATCTGGCAATAACCGATCCGATATTGGAAGAAGGCCGAGATCCTGTTCTAAGTTATGGTGTCGGTTTGTATCGGCCGATACGGACCCGATACAAGCCGATACGAGCCGCTACGAAGTTAACAGAGAGTAATACTGGAGAATCGAATCTTCGACAAAACAAAAGCTTGACAGTGACAATGTCAAATCCCACAGAAACATCAATAATGTAAATTTGTTACAGTTGTGCAAAAATTCTATATATAGAACCAAAATTTTCCCCAAAAATCACATTCACAAAGAAAATTCAGAGATTATAGATAGATCGGGAAGAAAACTTACCTAATTTTCAGGTAAAGAACTCTCTTCTTCGACCGCACCCGTGCCGCCGCTGCCGACTGGAACCGCTTCTCGACCGCCACTGACTGGAACCCCTCTTCTTCGACCACCGTATCCGCCACCGCCGACGCCTGTGCTCGAGTTCGAACTCGGTGGAGGCAAGAGTGTTGGAGAGGGAGGCGAAGCGGAGTGGTGGAGGGGAGGCGGAGCCGAGTGGTGGAGGGGGAGGGGGAGGCGTAGGCACGGAGAGGGGGAGGGGAGAGAAACATTTGGCTGAAATGTTTTCTCTCTCTCTCTCTCTCTCTCTCTCTATATATATATATATATATATATATATATATATATATATATATGGTTTAAGTTAGGGTTTTGTGCTAAAAAAAATGCTGCTACTCGAGAGAGTTCGAACTCATGACCAGAACCCCTTTAATTCTCCCTCTAACCACAGAAGCACTTTTAATTTCATTGTTTGAAAGTTGCATCGCGTATATATATATATATATATATATATATATATATATATATATATATATATAATTTATTTTTGTGTGTGTGTATATAATATATTATATACATATATGATATATTGCATCTCACTTTTTTTGTATCTAACTAACTACAATATATATATATATATATATATATATATATATATATATATATATATATATATATATATATATATTATGGTATATAACTATATATATTATCTAACTATATTATTGTGTGTGTGTGTATAACTATATATTATCTAACTATATTATTGTGTGTGTGTGTGTGTGTGTGTGTGTGTGTATATATATATATACATATATATATATATATATATATATATATATATATATACTTTTTTTACATATATATATATATACATATGCACTAAATTATATATTATTATTGTATATAACTATATATAACTATATATATACTCAATAATTATTGCATGTAACGTTTTTTATTATTGTATATAACGTTTTTTATTTCATTTTTAGGATTATATAATGGTGCCGAAAAGTCACACGCTGGAGGAAATGGATGTTGGTTGGAACCATGGCAAATGTCTTGAACCAAATAATAGGAGGAAGGTGCAATGCAATTATTGAGGCAAAAAGATGGACGGAGGAGTTACTCGTCTCAAACAACACTTAGCTGGTATTAAAGGAAACGTACCATCGTGTCCTGAAGTACCACTTGAGACAAAAAAAAATGTTGTTGCTTGTTGAGGGTAAACAAAAAGATAAATTAATAGCTGAGCGAAGAAAACAACTAGTAGAAGAGGAGTTGACAAGAAAAGCTCGTCAAGGATATTCCTCAGAAGAAGAAGATGATGCTGATGAATTCGCGACCTTAGAAGGGACATGAGAGAAAGTAGGAGAGAACACGCAGCTAGACAAGGGAGTAGACGTTGGAGTGTAGGAGAAAGATAAACAGGGTCAAGCAGGGGTCCGACGTTAGGTGGCCGATCAAAGTCGGTCGCATATCGTGAGAAGGAGGTGAGAAATATTCCAGAGGTAGGAGGAAGGAGTATGGACCCATATATCCTAAGAAAACAAGGGGCAAAATAAAGGGTGCCCTTAAGGGGATAAAGAATGCTAAAGAACATATAAGAAGATTTATAACAAAAAAAATTATATATAATAATATATCATTAAATGCTGCCAAAAGTCAACATTATCAACCAATGATAGATACCATAGCAGCTTTGTGGGAGTGGAGTGAAAGGTCCAACTCCTTATGAGATATCTAATACATACTTAGATATGAAAATAAATAACATGAAGGAGTACTTGAAATCTTTCCATAGATATTGGGATGAATATGAGTGCACAATTATGTGCGATGGATGGAGTATTCAGAACAGAAAATGTATTATTAACTTTCTTGTATATTCTCCACAAGGAACAATATTCCTTAAATCTGTAGATGCATCTGACAAATACAAAGATGGTAATTACATATTTGGACTGATGAATGAAGTTGTAGTGAAAATTGAAGAAAATAAGGTCGTCCAAGTAGTTACTAACAATGGCCCCAACATGCCACAAAGACATATAATTTGACACTTCCATATTTTCTTACTGAGACACTAGCATGAAATGTTCTCTTTGGAGTCCCGTCTAAGTCAGTATCCATTTTCTTCGCGTGTACGCAAACAGCGAGATCATTAGATAGATATATTGAGAAATATCATTGATTACCCATCAATGAGTCCAGGTCACACCAAGATTACAAGAACAAATCTCAGTTCTCTCTTCAATTATATGTTCCTCTATTAAGAAAATATACACTTGCACACTAGTTATTAGAACATTTAACATTAAAGTAGCATGTCTTTGTGGCATGAACGAAGAGGTGTGTTGCTTTCAACAATAGAATGATGAAGCAACCCATAAAAGGGTGTCCTAGTGTCACACTGTCACTAGCCTCCTAACACTGAGTATGGAAGTGTCAAATTGTCATTACAAGAGCTTCAATCAACATCATCAAGTGCATGAGTACAAAAGTTTCAATCGATCCATCATATCATTTTTTTTCGAACACGTGGAGCAATTGATTTATTACTCTTCCGTCGAAAAACTGTATCAGTGGGTGTACTCAACTGCCATCCAATGGGAGGTAAACCAAGTTGCTGTCTGCTGCAGAATAGCGTGTCAATCGTCAATTGGCAGTTGAATGGTCGTCAAAAACAGCAAGTAGATATATATGTCCAGTTTCTTTTTTTTTCAAGCAATAACAACTTAAGTTTTTTCCCCATTTCCTTCCTCTTCTTTACTTTTTCTCCTCTTTCCTGTATCAGAGCATTTAAGGCTACATATATTTCTCCTCCATTTACTTTATTTCTCTAATCTAATCTAATCTAATCTAGGTTTTGAAAGTCTTAGATACTTCTTTCTTCAGGGATTTAGCCTGCCTCTATGACAGGTTATATATTTGTGATTATTGATGATCCTTGAAAACTTTTCTTTTGTTGTTAAAACCAACCGTTGCTGTTGGAGTTGTCGGTGTTTCTTCCTATTTAAAAGTGGTCTTCTAAAATCTTTGGATTTCATGTGCCTAGGTCTGAGGATGATTAAAATGCTGTCTCAGATGGAAATGTCTACATTGGCTGATTTTTCTTTCTATTGTATTGTGTCTGCCAAACTAAATGGTGACAACTGCCCAAAATGCACAATCTATGTAATGATGTTCTTGGGAACTAGAAAGGTTCAGTACTTGGACAAGGAGGCTCCCTCACCCAGCGGTCCCATCTTTGTATAGACGTGCTTATTGTGTAGGTACATATGTGTATATTTAGCTAAAAAATATAAATGAACTGGTAATAGACTTTACTAGAAATTGTACGTATTGAGAAATTAGACCTGAAGTTTCTTTTAGCTTTTTTTTCATATATGATACGGAAGTTTCTTTGGGAGGGGAAGTCCGTGTGGGTTATGTTCATGACAAACTAAAATGTCGAGACTTGGAGCTAAACTTCTTTGGATAGCTTTTGTGTTTCTAATGACCTGAAGAGTGTTCTCTCCTCTACTAAATTCGCACCTGTTGTTAATTTGTTGATGATAAGTTCTAGGTTCCTTAACGATAAATATGTTCAGTACTTCATGTTATGTTCCATCACTTCCCCTAAGCTTCCTACTGATGCGCTCTTCCAATATTCCAAAGTTTGTAAAACATTTGTGTGTGTGTGGGTTCCTTTTCCTATGAACAATATCAGTTGAGGATGAATATCTGCAAAGAGCAAAATCTAACTTATTTCATTCTGCCAAGATAGTATATGGCTACAACACTTTCAAGCTAAACAAGAGACATTTAATTGAGTAAAAATGGGAACTCATTTATCAAACCAGATCAAACTGATGACATTAACCTGCAGTATTTCTTGCAGAGCTTCTTCGGGAGCCATTCGTAACCCTCCTTTTCCCAAGCCAAGCCGTTGGGACAAAACTGTTCATTTTAATAGAGTGATTTAGTACAACGGGCACCAATAAAAAGAGAGAATGCATATTGAGATAAAACATGTATAACTCCCAATCAAAATAAAGAAAGAAAAAGATAATTTCCTGTTTATTATAGTCATCATCATTATCATTGATCCCAAGGCTGGGCCAGACATGGAGCAAGGCTAAAGTCAAGAAAACATCAAAAAAATTGCCAAATTTGATACAATAATAGTCAACAAAATATCAAGCCATTATTAATGCCGAATCTCTGGCCAATGCAACTATAACTAAGAGAAGAACCACTAGAAACCAGTTAATAGAGCTCTTTATTGGGCACATAGTTTAAAAACATGACAATGTATAAAGAAAAAATAGCCGCCTGACCAATCAAAACACAATACAAAATACCCAACAGTACATTATAAAAATAGCATTGACAATGAAAAGCCACATTGCACCTTTTAGATCAATTGTAGTGCCAGCTAGAGCTGAAATAAGATAAAACCTTTGTTTCTTGTCCTGCAAAATGCATACAAGTCATGTGTTCAAGAACATTAAACATGAACATGTTCCGAGTACGATTTTAATAGAAAAATGGCTCAATTTCAACTCGATACCCTCAACTATTCCAGTTTTTCAACTTGATGCCCTAAACTTTAAGTCTATACAACTTAGTACATCAACTATTGAATATTTTCAAGTTGATACCCTCTGTCAATTAAAAATAATCATAATAAATAAATATGACAAAAATACCCCCCCCCCCCCCACACACACACACCCCTCCCCCATTCCCCCTGTTGCCGCCGCCCCTGCCGCAACCCCCTCTCCCCCCGATGCCGCCTCGCCCCTCATTGCCGCATCCCCCCCCAACCCCCTCACCCCCGCTGCTGCTAGTGCTGAGGAGAGAGAGGGGGGGAGATAATGGGATTATTTTTGTCATTAAGGTTTCCTGTTAGAGAACTGCTATTTTGACCGCCCAGGGGGCTGGCCCGCCCCCACGTGGCAGGCGCCCATTGGCTCCCCACCTGGGTGGACCCAAGTTAGCGCGCGGGGGGGGGGGGGGGGGGGGGAGCAATGGTTGCCCGCCACGTGGGCACGGGCCAGCCCCACGGGTGGGCAAAATAGCCTTTTCCTCCTCAACAATGTTAGGGTATAAAGTTGTACAATTGTAGTTGAGGTATTAACTCTGTTCTAAAAGTAGGCCGCCTAGGCGCTAGGAGCCGAGTGCCCGCCCGATGTCCGCTTAAGTGCCCACCTAGTCACCCCGACGTCCGACTAGGCATGTTTTGGGGTTTTATGTATTTTTTTCTGCAATTTTTAGTTGATTTTTTTGGTATTATTTTTTATCTTTTTGAACCGCCTAGATTTAGGCGGCCACCTAGGCGCTCGGCGAAAGGTGCCCGCCCGACTAGCGCCTAGCGCTTTTCACAACCTTGGGTATTAAGTCGTCTAGTTTTAAAGTTTAAGGTATCAAGTTGAAAAACTTGAATAGTTGAGGGTATCGAGTTGAACTTAAGCCTAGAAAAGAATAACTAATAATAGCGAAGCTCAAGCCACATTACATCACACCTTCAACAGCAAGTTTTTACTCAACCCGCCTCCCAGATGCCCAACATATTTCGCCTGATAAAGATGACGACAGCCGTTCCGTCAAATCCTCAAAACTGTCTCTCCTAAAAATTAAAAAAAAAAAAAAAAAACAAGAGATGGAGCAACAATCATCACCTGAGCTTCCACCGTCAACACAACAGGATGCTCGTACGAAAGGAAGTTGATCTGAAGATCCTACAAACATTGCACAGGACAACCAAATCAGCACATACAACAAAAGATCGGTCGTACCGACCGACCGACCGACCAAATTCTGTAACAGAAATCAAAAATAGAAGCGAAGAGGAAGAAGAAGAAGAAGAAGAAAAATGGGGGAAGAGACTTTTAGGCGATGGAGCAATTGGTCCTTTGAGTATCCCATGGAGAGGAGATTTGACGAAGTGGTGGGAGGAGGGAGACGCTTCCAAATTATGGGTTAGGGTTAAGGTTAGGCCTACTCGCGAGTGTTGGATTTGCCGACGGGTCGGGTACCAGATGTGCGGATTCCAAGTGTTGCCTAAATTTGTACACGATACAATGATACTATACCAAAATTTATAAGGTTACTAGTGGATAACCCGTGCCATAATGGCACGAACACGAACCCGGCCTTCTCGACGTAGGCGTGCAGGCACCGAGCCAGCGCCAGGGAGTTCCGGACGGAGACGCGGCCTCCGAACCCGGCCTTCTCGACGTAGGCGTGTAGGCACCGGGCCAGCGCCAGGGACCCGAGCTCGACGGAGGCGGACACGGCAAAGACCACGGTGGCGGCGTTCGGGACGGCGTTCGGGACGGCGTGGGGCCTCATGGATGCGAAGACGCACAGGGCCGTCGCAGGGCGTCCGAGGGCGGCGAGGCCCGAGACGGTGGCGGTCCAGGAGACGACGTCCCTGTGCGGCATTTCGTCGAACACCCGCAGGACGTGGTCGGCGGAGCCGCGTCGGGAGTAGGCGGTGAGCAGGACGGTCTGCACGAAGGGGTCCGGCTGGAATCCGAGGAGGAGGACGTGTGCGTGGAGCGATCTGGTGGCGACGACGGGGGTGGTGGTGTTGAGCAAGGAAGAGAAGGTGTGGGAGTCAGGAGGGACGCGGCGGCGGAGCATTTGGGAGTAGATGGAGAGTAGGTTGGCGGAGACGACGATGGCGGTGTTGAAGGAGAAGGGGTTGGGGTTGGTCATGGCGGAGAAGAGGGAGGCGGCGAAGGAAGCGTCGGCGTCGACGGCGCGGTGGAGGAGGCTGCTTGCGACGAAGGGGTTGCGGAAGAGGCCGACGACGACGACGACGTTGGCGAGGATGGAGTGAAGACGGCGGAGGGAGGGGCAGTGCAAGAGGAGTTGGAGGCGGGGGTGCCGTTGGAACAACCGGTTGCTCTGCACCCAACATGGGATCTCCTCCTCTCTTATAGAGAGAGGGACAATTTAGTCCTTTCATCATCGTTGAACCAAAGCATATGGGTCGGACCAAAAACCCACTGTGCTTTATATTATAGATTTGGTAGAATAGTGCTATTTGTTCCTCCAAATTATTCCTTCAAACTGTTCATTGGCAGCTAACATGATATGTTGATATGACAGCTGACACAACAATTTTAAAATTAATATTAACATGAAACAATTGGATGATTAATTTTTTTGTTAAAATTTGACATGTCATATGACACATAATATTATTTAACATGTCATGTAAGCTGCCAAATAAGGAGGAATGGTTTTGAGAGAAAATTTGGAGGTATGAATAACATTACTCTATTTAGTAATAAATCTCATATAATATGTGATATTAGGGTTTTGGTCTCTAAATTGTCTGGCATTAGACTCATGTAAGCATGTGCGGCTCTGTGTTGACTAGCTAAAGAAGAAGACACATAATATTATTTAACATGCCATATTGAGGGACAATTTGAAAGTATGATTAGCATTAATCTATTTAGTAATAGATCTCACATGATATGTGATATTAGGATTTGGATTTTCAAATTGTCCGACGTTAGAGTTTGGGGCTCCATATGGCTAAAAATTGGTACCATGAACAGTAAAAATGAGACCAAACACTAATGTCAGACAATTTGGACACCCTAATATCACATATTATATGAGACCCTATTACTAATAACCCAATTTTATATTGTCTTCCAAATTTATAATATTGACATTTGTGGCTTACTTTTTCAAATCATTAAGGGCTGTTTAGACATTGAATTTTATATCAGCTTAAAATTTAAGTTCTAACATGTCCAATTAAAAATTTTAGATCTTCAATTTTTTTTATATATTATACTCTCATTTTTTGCATGTGTTGGTTATTGTCTTTATGCTCATATTCAAGAGTAAAAAAAATTATGGTCCAAACTTTTCAATTGGACATGTCACGACTTAAACTCTAAGTTGGTTTAAAATCCAAGGTCTAAACGCTAATTAGCCCAACCATTAACTCAAAGATAATTCAACTTAATTATGAAAAAAAAGAATATTTTTCATAAGTTTGACCCTCCCACCCCCTCTTCTTGTCTTCATCTTACCCTACTTTTGGTTGAGCAAGTGGGTTCGCTTATCTTACACTATATAATGAGGCTTCAAACGGCTCAAAAGTGAACCGTCCAAGCCGTCATTAAATCACGGTCTATTTTATTTTTAAAAAAATAAATTTTGTAAAAATTGTGGAAAAAAGTTTAAATTTGTCAACATGGATAATCGAATTCAACCAAACAAGAAAAATATCTCACACCTTAACTGTAGTGCCCCGTCCCGCTCAGTCAATCGGAGGAATCGAAACGCCGACGGCGTTCGGACTTAGCCTTGCAACGGCTGCTCGAAGACATCGCTCGGTCGAGGCGACCGCTTGCTCAGGTGTGGTAGTTTCGGTGAACTTGCCTCATCTTAGCCTTCACATAATAAATCGTATATTTTCAACTTGCACAAGTAGGCTTGATAATAAAAGAGACGAATCCACATAGCTAAAGGGAATAATCTCGACAGGTCGAATTGAGTTAGAATATGGAAAGGTCCAACGGTTGGCTTAGAGTTGGTGCACGGCGTGCTTTGAAAATGACACTTAGTCCTTCGTCCGGTGGCTTGGGAGAAGAAAAAGTTGGTCTTTGCCACAAGCTAAGAGTTAGCCAAATTCATAGGCGTCGCCCGCATAAATGCTTCATAAAGCATGCACGGTCTCTTTGTCCAAGGCGTGGCATAGCTTCTGCTCGTCGAAGGGTTAAGTTGTATTGCATGGCTTGTGGCATAAGTCTAGGCACCCCAAATAACTTGGTTGTTCAAAGTCGAACGCGTGCACGACACGTTCCCACGACGCAAGACTTGACGCAGCCTTTGCTCGTCAAGTTGTTGTAAAGTAAGTTAGGCAAGTTACGTTAAGCTATCAGGAATAGTAGCAGACACGGCCCTATGAGTTCTACGGTCGGGTATAATCACATAGTCTCACGATCGTAAGGCTCGTCATATAGAGTATGACTTGGGCAGTGGTGTCACATAGTGTTTCAAGTTGGTCTAAGACACGATGGCACGGACTTAGTATTTTAAGGCACGGGCCACGGTTGATCCATTGAGTTTGGAAAGTGTTTCAAATAGTTGTTCTTTAGTTGAGTGAAATGATAGGTCAAGAAAGAAGAATGCTCACGACTGGGTCATTGAGGCAAGAAAGAAGAATGCTCACGACTGGGTCGTTGAGGCAAGAAAGAAAGAATACTCGCGACTGGGTCGCCTAGGCAAGGTCTCATATGTGAGAAGTGTTGAACTTAGCCCTGAAAGAGTTGGTAACACTAGAAGTAGAATGATTGTATGAGACGTCAGTTTGAGTCGAGTCTTGCATGGTCATTGGACAACTTGTACAAGGTAAATAAAATAAACAGTCTCTCGAACGGCGACCCAGGCGGCCCATGGGAACCGTTGTGATGGTAGACATTTCATAGCTATGTGCTGGATGACCGCACGGGTTAGGCGGGGACTTGCAGCGGAGCTAGTTACTCGCTCTTGCAAGGGGCGTACGTCTAATCAAAACTACAAAAGGAGTCTACAATGGCTCTGGGAGCCAGTGACCAAATTCATATAGATAAGTCGGCATGGCGACGATCCGCGTGTATGCCTTTGGATTGAGTCGAGTATTGAGTGTAGTATATCAAGGAAGTTGAGTTGAATGTGTGTGTAGAGTTGGAACACAAAATATTGGGCCTAAGATTTGGTTGCAACGTAGGCGACGTGCTTCGGCACGAGATGTGACGTCGAGTCTATGTTGTCAGCATATAAGTTACATAGTTTGGATGTGAGTTGTCTTGAGTTTAAGTCAGAAAACGCCGCAAGGCAAAGTTGGTCGAGTGACACTTAGTTCACAATGTCTTGATGGGTCAGTTGATGATTAAGTAGCAAAGGGCCGCGAGGCGGCGATATGGTTAAGTCATACTGAGTTGTGAGGTATGGCCTCAATATGGGTTTGTAGCACGGTCACATGGAAATGAAGTCTATCGTGTAGTTGCATCTCTGATTTGGGCCGTAAGGCAAACACGACTTGATAGGTTAGCATTGATGTTGCAAGCACGGGATGGTCTAGAGACACAAAATAGGCCAAGGCGTCTGTCCTAAAACTGATTCTAAGAAAAGAGTAGAAAGACAATCATAAAGGGGACTATGTTGCACATAAGTAAATCAAACGTGTTGGTTTTGTATGGGTGGGCGAGGAGCTCATTCCACCAGTACAGTTGAGTACTGACACCCACATAGTTACATGTGCATGCACAGGTAGAAGCTCGTGGCACGGAGCTCGCTTGGATGCGTCGAGGCACGAAGTACCTTGGCGATTCAAAGCGTACGACCGCATGGAGTCAAGACTTATACGGGACATAATGTATGGACGTCGCCTTCCGAAGCATCCGCTAGTTCAAGACTTGTATTGAGAGATGAGAGAGAGCTGAGTGACTTCTAATGTGAGATGAGTGAGCTTGAGTGAGCTTGAGAGATTTGAAATCTTGGCCTTGCGCCTATTTTAATCTTTGTTTCGATATCAATAAAAGAGTGTTTTGCAATGACTTGTGTTTTGTTCTAATTTTTGCTGCTATTCTTCAATGTCTCTGCATAGGAATTCTGTGCGACGACCCCGTCGCAGCCGCTGAAATCGGCCGTTATGGAACCCGCCTTGCACGAGCGTAATCTAGGCTCATGCGACATCACGCCTTAGCAAGGACGATCGCTCCTACGGGAGCGGGGGTGACATAAATGGTATCAGAGCACGGCTTTACGTCCTTGGACTATCGATTGAATTTGTCAACCCCTTGACCAAATTTTTCGATTTGTGAAATCAAAATTCATTTTTATTTTTCTTATATATTTGTTATTGTCTTACATATATAAATTGATGTGATTTTTAGATTCATTTCACTTAATAAATCAAAAGAGGACCAAATATGAAATAGTGAAATTACAGGGGGCTTGGTGCAAAGACCCCAAATTTAAATCTAGTTCTAAAACCGATTTTCCTTTCAAATTTAAACGGCCAAGGGATGAGAAGCAACTTGATTCGAATCCCTGATGGCATCAAGTTTGATTTAAATTCAGTAAAAATCTGCCAGAGGGATTCGATCATAGCTTCAACACCAGTATAAAGGCAGACGATCCCTGTCCTCAGCAAACCCTAGCGGCTACCATCCTATGCGCGAAGAACCAGGAAGCACAGCCATCATCGGTGGATAAGCCAATGGCTAGTACTCATCAAGGTATCATCCCCTATATCTTGAGTATTTATCATTGGAAGAATTGAATCTAGGACTGTCAAGTATTCAAGTAAAAGTCTAAGAGGCAGTAGAAGAGTTGTACTAATTGTCATCAATGATCAGGGGAAAAACCCAGGTATCGAATGCATATGGCACGGGTTCATGTGTCAAACATCATGAGATTTGTGTCTATATGGGATGTCATACCAGGAGATTATACACAACTATACTCATAGTTATTAGTCTGGGTTAATGATGGCTTAGGAAAGTAAATGGTGTTAAAGATATATAGGAGTATTTGGTATCAATGGTTTGAGGTGGGATGAAGTCTGATCATGGGTATGTGTCGATCGATCAAGAGATGGATCCCTGAGTATCAAATCCTTGTATCAGACTTAACCCATATCAGTCACACTGCATCCGTTATATATATACATCACTGCTTTTGGTCACATACACTACAATTCTTACTGCTCTGCACACATTGACACATTAGCTTACATGATTTGCCATGCAATCACACACACACATGTTCGACACCATGTCCTGATACTCGAACACACACTGCACATTTGACACTCTCTGCACACGGATACATGACACTTGGACACTTGCAATCATGTAGGGGGCCCAGGTTCATGTGGCTGCCACGGTCATCTGTTCTGTTCTGCCAAAGTGTGTGCAGACATTGAGCTCTGCGCACAAATTCACAATTGATTTTGTGAGGGTCCTTGTCATCCCACAAATAGGTATCCTACCATTCTGAGTTCAGAAACTTGGAGAGTATTAGTGTTTACTATTCCCATTGCTTGTTTACTGATACTCTAATGTATCAGTCATACACTTCATTAATTCTGTGCAATAGAGGCCTTGCTATTGAGGTTACTGGTATGTCCTTTTGCATCTGCACACATTTGACACATAGCTACATGATGTGGTACACCTAGCCATCTGTAGTAGAGAGTTGATACCCTTAAGTGGATGTATCTTGGCTTAGTTTTGTCCTTGTGTCGTGATATGACAGATACTTTGTATCATGGGTGTTAGCCATATCTTTGGTTCAATTATTTCTTTTTATATGCAGCACTCCCAATTTCATTAGTAGTTCAGTCTCTAGATTGAATGCATATCACTTCCAGTTTAGTAGGTTATGACCAGTTCATTAAGGAAGGTTCATGAGTCCAATTCAAATCAAGTGAACCATTTCACTTGGAACCATTGTTCAGTCCAGTTCCATTTTTAACAAAGACTCTTAATTGTATCAGTTTACTTGGACTTTAGTTCATTAGCCTATTTTATGCTACCCATATCACTTGATACTCAGTCCTATTGGACTTGTGATTTTAGTTTAGCCCAAATCAACAAACATGTTGGTTTCTCGCATCTAGTGATTTAGGCAGTATGGGAGAGGCCTTGTTCAGGCTTGGTATTGGTTCAGTTTTCACTTCACTTAGTGTCCAATACCCCTGTCAGTTCAGTTTTCTGTATTTGTATATGTTGCCCTCGAAGTAAACCCTTCAGTTTCAAT
This sequence comes from Iris pallida, assembly GCA_029216955.1. Lineage (NCBI taxonomy): Eukaryota > Viridiplantae > Streptophyta > Magnoliopsida > Asparagales > Iridaceae > Iris > Iris pallida. Next base: position 7,304,611 of record JANAVB010035417.1, on the reverse strand, counting down.
TTTCCACTTGTCATAAGGGGCATTCCCTTCGGTTGTCTTGCATATTCTATAGCAGGTATCTGGCCCAATCTGTAGGGCCTAACAAGTGCTGAATCATGGTTGCATCTCAGGGAATGCTGCCAAGTGACAGGTAAATTGGAAGATATGCATACACTTGAAGAGTCTATGTTTAGAGCTATACCAGTAGCTGTAAGGTGAGGCTATCATTGCTAGAGTATGTGATAGAGGGTGCACATAGGGTATCCATGAGAGGCATCATAACATTTAATTAGAATTGTACACCCGCACACTTTACTTGATACATGTTAACCTTGTATAGAGAAAATTACACATGGGGATACATGTGTGTCTAATATTCTGGAGGGGTACAAATGTACAAGAGTATATAGTGGTGGCAGTCCCCATCGGTTAGGGAAACTAGTTGAGTGAAACCTGTAGAGTATTTACCCCTATTATTCCCTAAGTACTGAGTGCACGGAGGACCATATATCATATGAATGTGGTGATACCAAGTATCATTTGATACTTCTAATGGCAGTATGCAGGGAAGACAACACACTCATGTGTGTGTATATAGGAAATTGTGTATTAGTAATAAATGTGAGTAAGGGAGTATGGGTGGTGTCCCAATATGGAACAGGTCACCCTTGAGTGTATCCTGGTTATACATGTTATAAAGATGCAGGCATATATAGGTAGCTTAGTTGGTAGATATATATTTAAGAATACTTATATACATGGATGAATGGTATACCATGGTAATTGAGACATAGAGCCTAGGAATGAGTAATTAGTAAGATTAAAGTAGCTTTATTTTAGTTATATCATATGTTGATTTAGACATGATGCATAATATAGGTTCAGTAGAATTTGACGCAACACTTTCAACCCAAATTCTGATCCGTGCCAGCAACATAGGACCTAAGGCAAGTATACCTTGCCTTTATACACAACTTTATTTACATGCACTGTCTTTTTATTATTATCCAGTTTTCCTCATATTATTGACATGTATCTTTCATATCCTGTCTGTATATTTGAATCATTGCTTTGTAGACCGTGTTCACAGTTAGCTTTGTGTCTTATTGGTCGTGTTCACTTGTGCCTTGATTGAGTCGTGTCATGGGTTGAGAAGTCGTGAACTGAACTGCTTTACCTCCGTGTCTTGAAATCTTGAATCTAACCTGTGAGTCCACATTAGGGATGAGGGTTAGTAGTTATCTGTGTCTTAAGCTAACCTGCGAGTCCATACTAGGGACGAGGGTTAGTAGTTATTGGTCCATACCTGCGAGACCACATTAGGGGCGAGGGTGATGCTAGCCTGCGAGTCCACACTAGGGACGAGGGTTAGTAGTTATTGGTCCACACCTGCGAGCCCACATTAGGGGCGAGGGTGATGCTAACCTGCGAGTCCACGCTAGGGACGAGGGTTAGTAGTATATGGTTCACACCTGCGAGTCCACACTAGGAACGAGGGTGATGCTAACCTGCGAGTCCACGCTAGGGACGAGGGTTAGTAGTATATGGTTCACACCTGCGAGTCCACACTAGGGACGAGGGTGATGCTAGCCTGCGAGTCCACACTAGGGACGAGGACTAGTAGTTGTTCAAACCTGTGAGTCCATACTAGGGACGAGGGTTTGAGTATTCGATTTGGTTATCCGTGACATCTTGACATGAGTTCTCTCGTCCTCGTTCGGCAGTTCATTTATGTGTAGATAGTGTACAGATTCGTGTTTATTCATTGCTCAGTTTTACTTGTTTATTCTGTATTTTTCTCCATGCATAATAAACTGTTAGAAAGGCTCGTTTTTTATGTATCTTGCTAGTCCTCTGAGGACCTGATGATCTCTTCAAGTTTAGCCGAGTTTGAGTCAGGAGCAGTTGAGCCGGTTGAATCAGCACCAGACCGCGGAGCTTTGCAGTTGGGGTTGCCTTGATTAGCAGGTTGTATTCAGTTAGTGTATTTCATGTATTTATTTCTCCTTCTGTCTATTGGTAGTGGATTTATGTCCACCGGACGTGACATTGAATCTTGGATATATTCAGTCATACTATTCAGTTTCTTTGGTATTTTATTGATCTTGGTTGATTCGATTATTCTGTGGATGAGATATAGTTTACCATGTGATTATAGATTGCCGTGGCTTGTGTATAGACATTGTACTACCGTCGACACTGCGATGTAGGCTGGGCTTGGACACGCTCCGTATCCAAAAAGCGGGTGCGGGTCGTGACAGAATTCTTTAACTCTGTTGTTTCTGCAAACTCTGAAATGTTGCTTCCGCACAGTTGATATCGTTGGTGCGCTTTCTCTCTCAAATATTCCACGGGATGTCCATACAATAAGTATATCTATTTTGCAAAACATAGGAGAACAGTTTTTGACAAGACAAAAAGATGGTTTGCGTAAGCACGGTTGGCTAAGTCGGGCTGGGCATATACACCAAAGTTGCGTCGACCTTAGAAAAATCGAGTGCGAGAATTGAATAGTGTCGAGCAAGAATGAGTTGGACTCAATTGAGTAAATGAGATGACTATCGATAGGGGTGCCATCGAGCGACGATATCGCCGGTGCGATATAGATGAGCGTGCTTGGAAATTGAGGAATGGTTCGAACAAAAAACTTGATGAAGTCGATTTTGATTCGAATGATAGTTTTGAGGATTTGTTGAATGACTTCATCCCTGAGTGGTGTATGCGATAGCCTCAAGGATTTCGATCGATCGATTGAGGATTCGGGGTGTCAATGAGTCTATCAACGAGCGTCGCGTGTAGCAGAGCCGTAGATTGAATATCGTTGAACAAGTTATAGTCTTAAGATTTGACGATGTGTGATTCAAACAACTTAGAAATGACACGCACGGAACATGCACGGAATTGAGAATTGCGCGAGTATGAAACGCAAAAATGATTGAGTAGGTGAAATCGAATCGAAGAAAAGTTAAGGTGTAGCGAATGGATAACTTGATAAAGGAAATCAATATGGATCGTATACGAAAAGTTAGCACGACAAGTAGATAGCGTGCAAGAAAGGTCTGATTTGAAGTTATTAAAATAACACGAAGGATTGGAATGAATGTTGGTCGATGACTTAAGATAGACGAATGAACAATACGCGAATTTGGGTTTGAGGAAATTGATGTTGTGAATGATTCGAGGGATAATGATCGAACTTGAATTTGAATGTCGAGGAGACTATCCAGTTACACGATAGCATCGTTCGCACGACTCAAAATTCGTTGCAAAGAAAGATCGTCAGGTTACGCATATCATCGATGGTATTAAGGCGTATCAAAGATCGATATGCGATAACTCGGGGGCACTCTAATTCAACGAAAAACAATCATGCAAGTGTTATTGTTCGGTTGGATGCTATACTTAAATTTTTTTTGATTGAGATGAATGTAAGATAAAAATGATCGTGTCTTGATGGTTACGTTGATAATCACAACGTCGACGATCTTGTCTTGCACGAGTGCAACCCTAGCCTCACACATGCATTGCATCGAATTTGGGATGATCGTTCCGCGTGAGCGCTGACATGGTGATTCATGTCGCGGAAATGATCGAACTCGAAAAAATCAAGATTATGAAACCCAGTTTTAGGATTTGTAATGTTAATTATTATTATTATAATATTAATGCTATTATTATTATTATATTGTGGGATTCGAAATTAATTTCAAAATTAATAAATTGATATTTTTGGTTATATATAAGTGTTTATATTTTTGGATTTGAATCCTAGCTACCCAACCCGACCCGGGTCACCACTCGACCCAGTCCCTTTTTTCTCCACACGAGCAGGACATTTTCCCCTCTCCCCCACGATTTGGTCACCGCCTTTTTCCTCAGCACCACTCTTTCTCCCTCACTTCTCTCTCCTTTATTCCCTCTCCTCTTCTCAACTCATCCCTTCACCCCCTCTTTAAAGTCTCCCACTCTCCCTCTCCTCACATTTCACTTTAATTTTCCCAGAGAAGCTCCCAACTCCGTCCCCTTTCCCCATCGGGTGCCCTAGCCGAGCTCCTCCCCGACGAACCGGCTGCCGACCCCCCTCTCGGCCAGCGCCCAGCCCCTGCCGGTTGAGCCCTAGGCCGCCTCCAGCCGATCTCGGCCCCTCTTCGGCGTTCGCCGCCGTTCGCCCAGCCCCGATCCCTTTTCCGGCCCGCTCCCCTCTCCCGAGCGTATCCCCGAGCCCAGCTTCGGAGTTCGCCGCCGCTAGCACGCGGCCCCACCCTTTTTGCTTTCCCGGCCGACCCCTCTCGGGTTTCCTCCGGTGATCCCGACCCGCCGGCCTCGCCAACCCACGAGCCACCCGCTATCCCTTGCTGCTCGGTCCCGAGACCCGAGCCGTGGTCTCCGACAGTGCGTTCAGTGCTGTTCGCGTCCCTCGTGCGCCGTTTCCGTGCTTGTACGTCGACCCGGCATTCCCGAGTTTTACCGCGGCTCCTGTGCTCGGTTCCAGCAAGCCCGACCTGCTGTCTAGGGATATTTTTCTTCTTTAATTTGTATCTGAGAGCCCTAGCCGAGCAACCCAAGGTATAACTCCTCTGTCCCGTCCCATTTCGTTTGTCTATGATGAGATTGGTCTCCGATTCCCTCTCGGGAATTCGGTTTTTAGCGACGTCGTAACTTCGGATTTTTTCGGAAATGTTCTGTAATATTCGGCGTTTATTTTGGACTTTTCCGAAATATATTTTCTGGATTTTAGGCGTTGTGATTTCCGAATTCATTTCGGGAATTCCTGAAACTATATTACGGGTTTCCGATTGAGATTCGAGAATTATTTTGCGAATTTAATTGTGGTGTAAAATGGTTTGGAATTGAATTCTGGATGATCCCTGGTTTGGGACTTTTTATAAATGGTGATTATGGCATACTTTTCCAGTTTTTGGGTTGACCGAAAATAGAGGAAGTGCTGCCGGATTTTTCTATAAAATTTAATTATATAATTTTAAAATGGTTTATTTTTTGGAAAGAATATTATTTAGATTTTGGGCGACGACCGTGTTGGTCAATAGGCCCTGGCTAAATGCAAACGAAATCGGTTTCGCCCAGACGTTGAGGCATTAGCCTATATGACGATTGGACCAATATCTGAGACTCACTATTAATTTATTTTAATTATTAGATTTAATTATAATTAAATTGTAGGAGAGATTTCAGGACTAACCCAGGTCTACTTCTTATTTAAATTCAATAATTTGTAAGGGCATAAGCCCAGCTTTTCTATTTTTCTCTGTGGCCTGTAATAACTGTAGCGTAGTTTTCTTCATTTTTCTGGTTTTGCTGGTTTTTAGCGTAGACGCGTAAATCTAAAATAAATATTATTTTGATATAGAAAAATTAATGAGATTTCTTTCACATTAAAATTTACAAGTTTGTAATATTTTAAACACAACGATCATGTTTCCTCATTAAAACAAGAAATTTAGTTTTATATGTATAATTACGAAAATAAAAAGTTTTAACCAATTAAATTGGTAACTACGAGTTTTTCCAAAATAAAAAGTTAAATTGATCTTTCCCTCGTTATTAATTACAACGCACCGATATTCGTGTTTTGTTCGTGTTTACTAATAAAGAATAAATTTGACTAGGACAAACTTAGAGATTGCAACTAGCATAGTTAGCATGGTAACTCTGGATTCTGAGTCAAACTTCTCGAATGTAGAATTTCGAGGACGAGTCTAAATCCCATCTCGAAGTCTTCAACCTTTCAAGTCCAGTCCAATTTGAGGCAAGTACATTTTGTGTTAGTTTACAATTTTTTAATAATCGCTTTACTGCAAGTTTAAACCACGATGCAACACGGAACTCTCTCTGAGAGCACTGACTGATTGACTGTTGGGTACTGGGGGAATAGTGTAATGATTATGACCACATCCAAAATGATAACTTAGAACTGTATTAGCTTACCCCTCTTACACACGGGGATAAGCCATATCGTATCAATAGGATACAACTGTACAACCCAAGCCGGTCATATTCATTGCTTATTCAAATCACACTATTTAACTGCTAGAAAACTGTTTACTTCAAATTGTTTAAAAGTGCATGATTCTATTATTATTTTAATTGTCAAATTAGCATGAATTGTACTTTGCTCCCTCCTGACTGGAGATACATTTTTAGGGGATTATGAGGATGCTGAGCTATTATACAACAGCTATTACGACCCGGTTCTGTACCCCGTGGTGCTGCCAGAGTCCCCTTTGGAGGACGCAGGAACTGAGGCCGATGAGCCGAATGTTAGCTAGACTTTCTTGTTTTCAGTTTGGTGTTGTTTTTGAAAAATTCTGTTATTTGAATTCAGTATTTAATTCAGTTCATTTACTTCCAATTGTATTTATTTTCAATGTTTAATAAAGTTTTAAATTCCCGAATATTGAGTTGTGACAAATATAGATTGTTGTGGTTTCCTGCTAATGGAATAGCTTACTGTCGCCGTCTCAACAACGGTGCAGGCTGGACATGATCGGTTCGACCCAATTATTTGGGGATCAGGTCGTGACATGTTTTTAGTGGTGGCCCATGCAGGTCCGTGAACAACAACTTAGAAAAATATACCTAGAAACAATTAGAACACTAGAACATTGATTTGTCACA